>QJNU01000056.1:189434-201334 GCA_004154915.1 Monosporascus ibericus
CCGCCGCCCCCCCGCCCGCGAAGGAGAAGTTCCGGACCACGGCTCCGTCCTCGTCCTCTTACTCTTCCTTCTCCGCATCACCACCGTCCTCTCCCTTACCATGTTCTTCGTCATCTCAGACAGCCGGCTCTAACTTCAGGTCAGCAAGGTTAGGATCGTTTATATGAGCAGGTGAAAAATTACTAGGTACGGCTTCCAGGGCTTCAGGGCATCGCAGGATCTCTTACGGGCCATACAAATTTGGCAAGTGTCAAGGAAATGGACCCATATACATGAGCCGCCTGGTGCATATTAAGTTACTTCTCTATTTGAGAAGTCAGGTCTTAGGGAAAGACCACGGCATAATAACCCTCTTCCACTCCCTTCACAAGCTTAGGACAGTGAAACCTGGCTATAGCCATATTAAAAACATCACTTTCGGTACTTAATAACCCACATCTATCGTTATAGCCAAGTGGATCCTAGTCATTTTAAAGAAGTAGTATGTATAGAAATGGTTATCTAGAGCTGAAATCTCGAATTACAATAAAGAAGGTATCCCAAATACTTAAGAAAAGATAAGAAGCACAGAGCTACTATCCTTGTACAGAGGTATCGTTATAACGAGTATCGCTATGGCCAGGTTTTACTGCACGTGAAAACGAAGGCATTCCGTCCCACTGTAAGCATCACGTGAGTTATGCAACGGACGACACCCAGGGTGCTAAAGACGCGATTTCTAAGGCTGACCGTAAGGAAATAACTTTTTGTCACTCGTTTAACGTAAATTCCTATTTGAAAATCCATAGATCTACAATGAGACATACATTTTCCCTTGCATACATCATATAAAACCTAGTAGGAAGCAAGGATGGGCAGTGTAAGACACGACCGGCCATGTACCCCTCGAAATCACGGGTACGGAGGCAAAAGCAATTCCAAAGCGAAAGTGAAAACTGGATGTCAAACTTGCAAGTAAGCCAGCCAGTCTCAGCATTTTCGTCTTCGTTCAGATCGTCTTGCTCATCATGCCCGAGGATTCGAAAAGTGAAGTGTGATGAGGGTCGACCTGCGTGTGTGAGGTGCGTGTCGACTGGCCGGGTTTGTGACGGTTACGGGGTCTGGGGAGGAGGGAACACCGTCTATACTGTTCGCCCCAGCCCAACGAAGCGTCTGCTCGGTACCACCACCCCAAAGAGTCAGGACGAGCACAGCTATCTGGAGTGGTTTCGGTGCCGGACGGCCGTGAAGTTCCAGGGAGCCTTTGGGTCGCCGTTCTGGGACGCGCTGGTTATCCGAGGAAGCTTGGAAGAACCATCTATCTTCCACGCCATGCTGGCTCTAAGTTCAGCTCACAAGAGAATCTGCATCGGCGTAGCCGAGGTGGGATCGGAGAGGAGTCCTGATCGATTGGAGCAGTTCACCTTACACCAATACAGCAAGGCCATCAATCACCTTCTTGAGCCTCATTTTGCTCAAAAGGATAAAGCCTCGATTCGTGTCGCACTTGTTGCCTGCATGCTATTTATCTGTCTGGAATTTATGCGGGGTCGCTACAAGACGGGCACGAACCACTTGCAGAATGGGATGAAACTGCTGGCTAGGCTCCAGCGAGATTCGGAGCGGGGAGACGGACATTGCAATATCCTCACTCGAGAGTCTTACCAAAAACCCATCGATGATTGGCTTATTGAAGCTTTCACCCGCATGGACTTGCTGGCGGCACAGTTTAATCGGGGATACTGGATGCCTCCAAGCCCACATTCCTCCAACTACCAACCGCTGTCTATGACATTTGAGTCTGTCACCCAAGCAAGAAATATGCTGGATAGTATGTTCAAAGACATCTTCCATCTGATGGGATGTTACCGCCAGGAAAGCCTCTTCGAAGCCCCAGCTAATTCCGGTCCGGGACAAGGTTTACTCGACATTCAACGGCGCATAAAGTCGAACTTGAATATGTGGTTGAACACCTACAAGGCGTCCAGGGTCAGTTTCCAGTTTCAGCTAGACGCCGTGTCGAAAATTGGTTACCAGCTCCTGTTACTCTACCATATCATGGCGAGCATTTTAGCCGATACTTGTCTTCGGCCGGACGACGAGATGGCTTTTGATCGTCACTGCCACGGCTTCGTTTCTATGATCACCCATTCAGCCAACATTTTGGAAGCTGTTCGAGCTGTCCACAACTCGAATGACCCCGTTTTCTCCAGATCGGGCTCAGAGATCTCTCTCTTCACTGTCGATATTGGCTGGACCCCGCCTTTATATTTCACAGCCCTCCATTGCAGGATTCACCATATCAGACGCCGGACCATCAAGCTGCTGCGGGCGCTTCCCAGCAGGGAGGGCATTTGGGACTCGATGTTCGCCGCCTTCGTGGGAGAAGAGGTCATGCGAATTGAGGAAGGGGACTGTTACATGGATGCTCCAGTCGTCGACCATGCTCATTTCGACAGCCAACCCCATGGCCATGCACTAAGTCCGCCGACGTTGCCAGCGTCGCGTAGGGTATATGATGTCCAGGTTGTTTTACCCGACAGTCCTTCAGAAAAGACCATGTTGAGTTGTAAACGGAACAAGAGCGATGGCGGATACGAAGTAATTACGAAAGAATACGATGTCGGTCCGCAAACTGGCATTGCGAAGAAGCAATGCACTGAAACTGATGTTTTATCCAAGTGCCTCGATGATCAAAGTCTGTCTGGCTCTTGACCGTTTACGAGACAAGGATACTAGTTGATTGGTCTATGAGTCAACATTTTCATAGTATTACATGACACTTTATTAAAAACCCTTGCGATGGGATGACGGATATGAGCCTCTCAAATTTCTTGTCCTTCCAGTTCCTTCTGAGTCCACTCCCAGAGCTTCTTCGCCAGCTCCGTGTCGAGCATCAGGCCAGACGGCTCATTCACTCCCACGGGCTCATAGTGCAGCCCGCTCTTAACCTCATCGGCAGTCGCTGCCCACAGCTGGTTCCTGACGCCCTCCTCTACGGGCCTGACATGCTTTGGTGCCACCTGGGTCTGCAGGAACACCATCTGCTCGTCGCCCGGCTCGCGCGAGAACAGCTGCGTCGCCACTTCGCCCGGGTCAACCGAGACGATGGTCAGCTGCGGATGGTGCTTGGCGAACTCCTGCGCGTACAGCATATTCGCGATCTTGCTCTGCACGTAGCGGTTCACGGGCGTGACGCCCTCGAGGGACTTGAGCGTCTCGAACTGGATCTTCTCCGGCCCCGCGTACTTCCAGGCGGACGAGGCGAGGCTGACGACGCGCACGGGGTGGGAACTGGCTGTCGCAACGAGAAGAGGCATCAGGAGCTTCAGCAGTAGGGCGTGCCCCACGTGGTTGGTGCCCATCTGGATCTCGTAGCCCTCCTTCGTCAGCTTGGGCAGGCAACCCATGACTGTCGGCGGGGTGTCATCAACATGCAGCAAGCGGAAAATGAGATGCGGAGGGTCGCTCAAGCCGGGCTCGTGCACTCGCTCCACGATCCGTCGCGTGCCATGCTTCGGGACCCAGCAAGGAGTTCGTCCGTCTCACGGGTAGTGGGATAACTTACGTCCAGCATTGAGCATCAGGATGTCCAGTCGCGGTGAGGACGCGAGTATCTTCTTAGCGGCGCTCTTGATCGACGCGAAGGAGCTCAAGTCTAGCTCCAGAAATGTGACGGTCGCGCCCGGTACCTGGCTTTTTACATCGGTTACTGCTTCGTTGCCTTTCTCGGGGCTACGAGCGGCCATCCAGATCTGCGCTGGGTTGTGCTTGGCTAGCTCCAGGGTGGATTGCTTCCCCAACCCGCTGTTGGCGCCGGTGACGAGAATGACCTTGCCCTCTAAGCAGGGGATGTCGGCGGCTGGGTTGAAAGTTATGCCTTTAGTGGCCATTTTGAGACGCTGAGATCCTAAGGGAGAAGACTGTCAAGTGAATGTCTATGTCAAATCATAGGATCGATAGGGTCCGAGATGATGGATAGGGAGACATATTTAAGCCGTATTTTTTCGGCGTCGGGGAGTTGGCGTCCCCCGATTGAAAGGGGGATCTTGTCACACAGCGTCCGAAGTGAAGAAAGGGATCTGCCTCGACATGTAATATGAGCCTCCCCAGGTCTTCCTCCTTCACGAGTGGGCCCAGGCATAGTAAATCGGCCAATCAAGGCCCATAGTTTCCGAGCAAGCCAATTACGGGAAGCCTCGCTTTACGGAAGAGACAGGAATTGCGCGGATTTTGGAGTTACCGTCGACCCAAGGCGTCTTTGCCCTTGTGCCAGACCCTCAGCAGTCTGCCCCGCGTATTTTGGTTAATTTCCATCCAGCAGAGAGTGAGGGACGTTGCTTTTTGCTGAGCGTGACGTAAGTTACTTAGTATTGGTCACACTTTAAAGGCTATTCCGGTGTAGCGTCATGCTGATAAATAACATACGGGGGTGGATTAGTTCTTCTCATACACGTCCAACGTACATCCGCCATAGGCGGACAAGGAGGCTTCCCAACGGGACAAACGGCGGTTGGTTTTCTATATATGTTCATAGAATCTTTCTACTATGAGTAAATCCATGACGGTGAATATCGCAAACACACGGAGACGTGAATAGGGGCATGTTAGACCCTTAGCACGACCTACGCAGCTGTACAGAATACGACGAATATGAAAGAGGGAGAGGTTAAGAAGAATCGAAAGAAGTAGATGCTGGTAAAGACCATCCAGTAAGGGCCCTCCCTTGGTAGACACAACCAGTATTTTCATTTAATAGTCCTAGATAAGATACATATCCAATAACGGTAATTCAATGCCCAGACAGTGTTTGGTTTTAGCTCTCAATCTTATTTGGTATTGACAGAATTCCGTAATAGGCCTGGAGACGTCATGGCAATCGCCGCTTTCTACACGAACCTGCACCTGTATCTGTAGAACTCTTCCCTGTGAGCCAAGCCACCATCAAGGTCTAACCACCCCAGATTCCCGGTCATCGCTGTCGGGCTGTGATTCGCATCACAGATCTTATGAAGATGTTAGTATGTCTTTCCTCATTCCACAGCTTCATAAGGTTAATTAGCTGGAAGTCAAATTCTCCGAAAGCTGCCCGTTCGCCCATGTCAGTACCTAGCCCCTGTTTATAGTACGGCAGAGACGCCATCAAGGATACGAACCTCGACGAAGCTCTTGTTCAACTCCATGATAGTCAGGGCTTTGCCGGCTGCTTATCGGACACCTGATGCCCGCGCTGTTAAATATCATGCGGAGCCTTTTTTCCAGGAGTTGAAAGCGCTCCATTGTGCCCCTGACTCAGCTCTAATCGGCAAGGTCCAAATGTAGGAAGGTCATGGTTCCCCTGGAAGATGGCACAGCCTTCTTGATATCAGCAATTGATTGGTTTTTCTTCTCGGGCAAGCGAGCCTCCATGTTGATTTTGGCATTTTTGGAGTAGAGCATTCGTAAACGTTCCTTGCTACCCAACAATTTTTTAGATCGGCCATGCTATGTGAGAAGTAGGTAGAAGAGGCCGGGAGGACTCGAGGGGTGAAACTCGACATGGGATGCTTCTTACCAATACCCATATTCGCGCCCGTCACTGTATAGATTCTCCCAGAGCGGTCCCGCAAGTTCTTCTCTGTAAAGTGTGGTTTGGGCGAGAAGGCCTGCGTCAAAGCGGTCTTCAGCGACATGATGGACGTCGATGAATATTGGCGGCGATAGATAGAAAATGTAAATACTCAGGCCCTGTTTCTCGAAAGACACCGACTACTTTCCGCACGTCACCAAACATTTAAAGGAGGATAAGCCTTGCGGAGAGAAGTTCGGAAATAGGGGGCAGAGACGGCCATAGACGTTGCTATTCCAGGGGTCGGCACTCGATCCGAGCAACGCACGCGGCGCCAGATCACACAGGCGCGGCATAGGAGCACCTATCTGTCAGGAGAGGCTGACGGATTGAATAGACCTGGACATTGAACTCCTCCGAACGACGATGAACGGCCGAACCGGGCATTCCGGATCCAGCATGCGGGCGACCAAAAATTGAATACTCAGCGGTCCTAATGAGCCTAGCACAAACTTCTTAAGTCGCCCGGATCGACGCCAATCACAGCTTTGCAATTCCGGGATATTTTGTATCCAGGATGCTTGAGATTAAGTGATGCCGCCCAAGGGGGGTTCTTGATGATCACCGTTAGGTCCGGGTCTCGTGATCGTGTTGGGATCAATCGTGTCACATAACCACGAGCGACTTATCAATGAAGGAATCTGGTTGGTAGCGGGATTATAGCTGGCAATAAAGTTTTATGCTTGCCACGGACCGTCATTCCTAACGCATACAACCCTGATGCGGATTTGGTAGCTCTTGGTGGTCTGAATAGGCATTACGAGGGAGATGCGAAAACCCCATAGCGAGACATGCAAGCCCTAGCCAATGCCGATCTTCTACCGTTTTGTGCTTTCGTAGACGGATGCACAGAACCGGCTCAGTGCCTGGTATAGGATCTGGAGCCGGTGGCTTATGCCGCCTGTACCTTCTCGTGTCGATATGAATGCCGGCATATCGTTGGTGGAGAAATTAGCTTCACTTCGCAACTGGGGTTGCCCCCGAACGCCAATAGGAAATACTACTTCCGGAATCGATATGCAATCCGCTGGACTTATCGAGTATCTTAGGGGGATGGTAAAGTATTTAAAGAAAGGTCCTAGAGCAGTGTTAAGCTTGGGAGACTGTTCGTAGCCGCTTCTCTCAAGTCCCCCCCTGCAGTTACATTGAAGGCATCGAACCCTAGTACCCTAGACGCCAACATGTTCTCGACGCTTACTAAGTTAATAGCGTTGGGCTCTGTGGCTGGAGTATGGTCGCACGCTGTCATGAAGGAGCCTGTGCCTCGTCAAGCCGGCCCAGTTCACGAAGAGTTGTGCGGAGCCACCGTCGCCAAAGTCCTGGCTAGAGGTAAAGCACGTCACCAGCTGCCTTGAGGCAAAGGGCTTACCAGTATATAATCCCAGACCTTACCGGTCCCATCGAGAACGCCATGGACGCCGCCGATGGGGAATACAACTGCGATGCATACTTCTGCCGCGGTTACCAGTACGAGGACAACATCGACAACGTCAAGGCGGTCAAGGCGGGCGACGTCCTCGACTTCAAGATCGACATGGTCGCGTCGCACCGGCCTGGCTATGCGGTTAGTTGTAACCCCTATCCAAGCTCTGGCTGCGGTAGCTGATCGTGCGAACAGAACGTCTCTATCGTCGATATCGCTACCAACGAGATAATAGAGCCTCTCCGTACGTGGGATGAGTACCCCGGCTACAACATTGGCCCGGATCGAGATGATAGTATGCACTCTTCATCCCAAGCTGATAACTCGTCCGATGCCCTAACCGATGACAGTTAAATTCAACATTACCATGCCCGATACCTTGGGCGCGACATGCGATGCGCCGGGCAAATGCGTGTTGCAATGGTACTGGTAAGCAGCACCCTGAGATCTTTCTCCCCCCTTTCCCGCTTATATGCCGGGCATCCCCCATATGTGATATGTCCTGGACACCTAGCTCCCTCAACCCCACTGGGAGGCTACCTGTCACATGCAGCTGCTGACTCCAATTGTTGCAGGTACGTACCAAGGAGTAGCCAAACTTATGAGAG
This sequence comes from Monosporascus ibericus, assembly GCA_004154915.1. Classification (NCBI taxonomy): domain Eukaryota; kingdom Fungi; phylum Ascomycota; class Sordariomycetes; order Xylariales; genus Monosporascus; species Monosporascus ibericus. The sequence goes on from QJNU01000056.1 coordinate 197,053, forward strand.
CTGTCTAGACCTCTACGTTGAAGCTTAGGGAAAACAGGAGGCAATATCCATGTTCGTATATAATTATGCAAACACAGTCGGTAATTTCCGGAACGGTGGTATCGGCATACAGGGTTGCACACTTCTCGTGCCTCAGGAGGGGTTTAGTAAGGTTCCCGATGGTAAATTAATCTAATACCAGCAGACGAGTGCAATGGAGAGATCTTCTTGGTCTTAATCAGCTCATGCGTCGACCATCCACCGGAAGTCGCAGTTGGAGTCGCACCCGTTATTAATTATTTAAAGAAGCTTTTTTAAAGTCATTCCCCGTCCTGTCCCGGTTACCCTCTTTAGAACTCGGGACAATATTCCAAGGGAGAGAAGCATTGAAATACTCAATGCTGAACCCGGGTTGACGGCAGGTTCTGGGAGCCAACGGTCCATAGTAAATCGAGTAGAGCCAGTACATCGTTGTTGGAGATAGATTGCCTGGTTCCTAATCGGCAAGAAAAAATATAGGGGGGATGGACGGCTATTGTACCTCATCCAGACTGTGTGGTAAATGCGTCACATGCAATTATCCCCTTGTCATAGGGTGGATACGGCCGCATGCGCCAAGAGCCTAACCTATAGCACTTGGTTCTTACCAAAGATTCGTTGCCAATGTCATGTCGACGACCGAGCTCATCGTTCCGTGCAAAAGTGCCGTAGGTTGCGCGCCAGTTAGGTAAGCTTTGATTGACCATGTAATCGTCCTTATTACCATACTAAAGGCTGATTGGAAACGCCACCGACGAGCAGCATGTCCCCCGGAAAATTACCTGCATCCAGCTTTCAATTGGTGGTACTTCAGGAATGCGGCGGATCACAGCCAGCGGTGAATGGTTAGGGTTAAAGTTAACAGTACAGTTGGTTAGGGCTAGGGTTAGGCCTAAATGCTACGGCTAGGCCCCAGGGGATTTGGAAGGTCGGCGAGAGGCACCCCCATTTGGGGTATATGCCCTTGATATACTCAGTATGCCGTGATGGTGGTGATGGTGTTCGTCGCGGTGTGATGGCAGAAGTACTAACCCTGACCTGGCTGCCCACCGAGTTTGTAAGGGGGCGCAGGCTGATAAGCGGCGGGGTTGCCAAAGAGCGTTTAACGATTTGACGTGGTCACCTAGCTGGGCCGGGCTGAGGGGTGGCCCGCACAAGGATAGCCATGTTGACAGTACCCTGAGAACTGTACCTTAGCAAACCCACGGTGTAAGAGTCATACGTAACTCTAGTAAGGATAGACTAATGAGATATTTATAGGGGTATGAGTTGACGAGTCAACGATAATTCCCGCATTCATGAGCCCCACGAATAGTCTCCCTAGTCCATCCATAGCAAGTTAGCTAGGGCTTTCGGTCTCATTAGTCAGTAATGCCAAGCAGAACTCCCCAAATTATGAACTCTTACCTTGATCATCATCAGCACTTCCTTCGCTGATGTAAAAGCCGCCGAGCTATGTTTTTCGTAGGGCTGAGCTTCAACCCGTCCACAAGGCTTGACCCTTACATACCCTGCCATATCAGCAGAGTCGATGTCTTAACGTCCGTAGACCTCGAACGGGCTTAGAACTTGAAAAGGAAGAAACGTGGCTGGCAGTCTCTGGGCCTCCCCGCGATGACAACTCCCGCCATGCACGTCAACAAGACGACCCCGATGGAAATTTCTGCCGATCAGCCGATGCCAAGCGCAAATACCATCAACTCCCCAGCTACGTCGACGCCGCAAGACCAGACGCCGAGATCAGCGTCGGCGCAGGCCGCCGCTGCCCCCTTCTCGCTGGGGGGTTCCGTTACGCTCGACCCGAACACGACACCTTCGGCGGCGCTTAACCCACGGTCATGCGTCACGTGCCGCCGCCGCAAGGTACGATGCGACAAGTTCATGCCATGCGGCAACTGCCGCAAGGCGCACATCCAATGCGTTTTCCCGGCGCCTGGGCGGGCGCCGCGGCGACCGCGCGTCCGGGACCCCGACGCTTCGCCGAAGCAGACGAGTGACCGCGAGATCGAGCTGATGAAACGACTGCGGAAGCTCGAGGGCATCGTCGAGGAGCTTAGCGGGCAGATCGAGTTCGAGACGTCGAGGCATCCGTCGAGTAGCGGCGGTACCTCGCCCGAGGCCCCGACCGACGGCGGCGCTGTCTCGGGCGGCAATATGATGGAGAGAGACAGGAGACCGGCTGCGAGTGCATTCGGCGGGAGCATACCGGGTGGCGGCTCGCCCAGCGATACCGCAAGGACGGGCAAACCTACACCCCCGAGCGACTCCACCGCGTGTCCTCTCTTACGGAGTGCGACGGGAGAGGTTCAGAGAGAGCTAGGGCGATTGGTTCTGAAAGAGAGGGGCAAGACGCGATACGTCACTAACGCGCTCTGGACCAAATTGAATGACGAAGTATGTTGCCGACCGTGGCTGAACTCGACATTCTGGTGGTGTGACGTCTACTAAGCACATTCTACAGATAAACGAACTCCGAGCCGATACTCAGAAACTGACGGACGAAGGCAGCGACGACTCGGAGGATGACAGCTCGCCCAGCGGCACAGTATACCATTCGTACGCGGACCAGGGCGACCACCATGGATTCGTGCTAGGTTACAGATCGTCAGAAGTCGACCTCTCGAAATTACATCCCTTGCCGTCGCAGATCCCTTTCATTTGGCAAGTCTACGTCGAGAATGTCGACCCGCTGGTGAAGATTCTGCATGTGCCGACCATGAATAAGATCATCCGCGATTGTCGAAATAGCATGAAAAACCTCTCGCCAGGTTTGGAGGCCTTAATGTTTTCTATTTATTTCGGTTCCATTACTTCGATGGAAGAGGACGAGGTATTTAACCTTTGCAGCTGCATCCTTCGCTCCGAGCGTACACTAACTGGGAGATATTATAGGTCAAGTTAAATTTTGGGGTGGACAAGGCGACCTTAGTAAACAAGCACCGCTTCGCTACTGAGCAAGCCCTCGCAAAGGCTAACTTCCTTACTACTTTGGAGCTGGTGGTCGTGCAAGCATTCACCCTCTTCCTCATCGTCGTCCGGCGATATGACAACACGCAATTTTCCTGGACGCTCACCGGCCTCGCAATCCGCATTGCCCAATCGCTGGGCCTCCACCGCGAAGGGACGCATTTCGCGGAACTGAAGCCCTTCGACGTGGAGATGCGACGCCGGCTCTGGTGGACCCTCTGCGTCCTCGACGTCCGGTCGGCTGAGAACCATGGCTCGGAGCTGACCATCGCCGAGGGAACCCACGATACGCGACTGCCCCTGAATGTCAACGACAGTGATCTCAGTCCGGACATGACCGATTACCCGGAGGAGCACCATGGTGTTACCGACATGTCATTCAGCCTTGTGCGTTTCGAGATCTGCGGCCTTGCCAGGAAGATGCACGCGGCCGCCAGTGCGATGTCTCGTAATCCTCGCGACATGCATATCACGGTCCAAGAGAGAGAGGACTGGCTCGTCGAGACTTATGACCGCATCGAAGAAAAATACCTCAGGGGGACCGTAAACAAGGATAGCAACCCGCTTCACTGGGTCGCCTCGATAATAGCTCGCCTCATCATGGCCAAGCTGAGCTTGTTCATCTACCAACCCGCCGTCCTAGAAGACGACGGGCCGGAGCTACCCCAAAAGATCCGGGACCGTCTGTTCCTGTCTTCCGTCGAGGTCGTCGAGTACATCAGGATCCTGGACGCCGAGCCGAGGTGTCGACAGTGGCGATGGCTCTTCCACACGTACTCGCCATGGCACGGTGTCGCCTACCTGCTGCTGGAGATATGCCGGCGGCCGTGGACATCGTCGGTCGAGCGGGGCTGGATAGCGCTCACCACGACCTTCAGAAACCCGGAGTCGGTTTTGGAACACACCAAGCTGACCGAGCACGGCGGCGTGTGGATACCCCTGCACAAGCTGATGCTCAAGGCGGAGCGGCACCGAGAATCCGAGATCGCACGGTTGCGGAACGATCCCCGGGAGGCCGAGCGGCTCGACATCGAGGAGATGAACAAAGCCGCGCCGGCGAGCTTCCAGCACCTGTCGAGCTCTGTGCGCAATTCGCTCGCACAGGAGCACTGGCGGGCGTTAGTGGGTAGGGAGCACCTCAACAAGCAGAAGCAGCACCGGTGGGAGGACACCAACTTCGAGCGACCCGGAACGATCAACGCGCGGCCGGGCGAGCAGCAGGGAGGACAACAACAACAACAACAACAACAACAACAACAACAACAACAACAACAACAACAACAACAACAACAACAGC
>QJNU01000618.1:0-27811 GCA_004154915.1 Monosporascus ibericus
GGGGGTTAAGAACTCGAATTGCTGTAATATATGCATCCACGCTTGCATTGAATTACATAATCGGTACTCGTACAGGCATTAGGACCAGCATTAGAGGAGTGCGATGGGAATTGCTGTCGCTTCCTACCAGGGGTCTCGAGTGATTCCCAGCGCTTACTCCTATTAGCGATTTGGTATTCTCGAGTTACTGGCACTGTATATCTTACTGCCATCATTTATTCGCCATCTATTGGTATCTACCCTCCTTCGCGCGTGTATTTCGAGCAAGTCCAGTCACATAAATGAGTAGAAAACAAAGCCCAGCAGGAAGGTCACGAAGTTGTACCTCCCATATAATAGATATGCAAAAGGGATGTAATCAATTGTGATTATCAATCTACCAACGCAAGTCAAAGGCATGGTGGGCTCGAACCAAGGTGGAAGGCCACCACCACCTTCCTTCTAGCAAGCAATGCTTCGCGCTTTCAAGTTTTATTTATGTACGCATCAAACGGTCCCATTTCCGTCACGCACCAGATCAGTTCGACAGAAGAAAGATAAATACCAAAGGCTGTACAGTCTGTCGGCGACGTCACATTGCGACGTGGTTCCTCCGTTCGAGGGGCCCACCACCCCGGGCTCGCGCTTTGGAGGATGGGAAGTGATCTCGATGATACAAAGCAAGTCCTCGATCAGCGGTCGCCAGTCGAATCAATGCGGGAAGGAAGTCACGCTTCCGACTGATCGATGGGCCGGGCTGAGCCTCTAATCCAGGGCCTCCAGAAAGGCTCGACGCCACAACATGGTTACTCGGGTCCGAGTCCGCAACAGACGGTTTGCGTGACGGCTTGCGTGACGGCGGCCGCCGACTGTGGCTTGACCATCCTAGGACTGCTGCTGCGTGTCCGCCATTTGTCTTAGTTTCATCTTCTCCTCGTCCGTCAGGTTGTCGTACCACGCGCCGAAGTCGGCCACGTTGTCGCGCGCCGCCTGGACGAAGAACTCGGTCAGGTAGGCCTGTGTCTCGTCATCCCGGTGGCGCAGGTTGCTCTGGTCGAAGTAGCCCATCAGGCCGTTCTTAGTGCCCCCAAGGCTGAGGTCCACCGTGTCCGGGTCGTCCTCCCAGCCGTCGTCGTCGTTGTCCTCGTCCACGAAGTCGGCGACCGCCGCGGCCGCGGCCACGGAGGCGCTCTGCGCGCCCGAAGCTGACAGGAGCTCCTCGATCAGGACCTTTAAGATCTTCAGCGGCGCCGGGATGATCGTGTATTGATCTGGGGATTGCTTAGCACGCGACCTGGTCATGATCCTATCACTCTTCGGCACTATGAGTTCACCCTTAACCATAGTTTGTACTACACGGGTATCGTTGAGACTGTAGATCTTCGAAAGGGCGATGACACTGTCGACTTAGTCAGTATAGAGCCGTCATTTAGCTTTCTGAGACCTACTTCTGTCGGATCTCCTCGTATCCGGCGAAGTTGACCGAGTTCTCCAACCATTTGCTGAGAACCACCTGCAAACCACTTTGACCATTAATCTCAATGGTGCTGAGGAAGTTGACAACATCGTGCGCTCCGACAAGGGATAACCTTGCGAAGACCAGTATGAGGGATTGGATGAAAGGGGCAGCCTCAGCCGTGACCAGGCGGGTGGCGACAGCCTGGAGCAGCTGAGGCAAGAACGGACCGAGCCGTTCGTGGCCGGCCTTCTCAACCAATTCAGCTGCAAGGCCACCGACCTCAGAAGCAGCGTTATCCTCGACGTTAGGTCCGAGGAGACGATCAATGATGTGCAGGCAAACCTCCAGCCCGGACCTTCCATTCTCGTCGCGGTAATTGAACATTTGCTCATGGTCGTGAGAAAGGAGATATTTCACGGATTCGGCCCCCGGTCGCAGAATCTCGCCTTCGTTACTTTCCATAAGCAACTTGGTCAATCTGGGGAGTGTTGTGGCAACGAAGCCCTGAGGAAGCGGTTCAGAACCATATTGGGTAAGCGAGGCCATCAGCTCGGTTGCGAACTATAGTAAGACAGCGGTCAGTTCTTTCCGTCATACCATCCCAGTAGTGACCGTTATGGCGTGGAGGCATAGGGAGACGTACAGTAACCAACGGGTCATCCGAGGTGACGTTAGCTACGTCGAATGCGCCGGTTAATGAAGGCAACACTTTTTCGCACAGGGTTCGATACGATGCGGCGTCTGGCATCCTCTGGACGAGATCCTCGAAGGCTTCACAGATCATCATCGTCACCTATTGGAAGGACCTATTTTTAGCAAGATTCATTGACAGAGAACGAGGAAACGGAGAAGGCGGGAATGACGTAGAAACTTGGCCGATGGGTCATATGGTATCTTACCTGCCAATTCGTCGCACCATGCTTTGCAATTAAGAAGAGTAAGTCTAGAGCAGAGAAATTGTTCGACACGGCGACACTTGTGTCGATGAAGATCGCTGCTCGAAGGGCCTCCGCCAGTGTCACCAGCAGATCGTCCGCCTCCGCGATATCGGTCATATCCTTTCCTGATATCCATTGCGAGATAGCATTAACCACCTTGGCCTGCGTCTCCGGATTATGACCAGGACTGTTACCCTGGCCATCGCCCTTTATGTAACCTTCGACAGCTTTTATGCAAGCTACTTGGACTAGCTCGGACTCCTCCGCGGTGATAGCTTCGATAGTCCGATCCATCAGTCCCGCGAGCAGGCCATTGCATTGGACGAGCAGCCCACCGAGCAGATAACCCCTGCCCCTGAGGAGGGGTCGGTCAGCTTGGTTTATGGAGTAGTTGACTAGTTCGAGGTAGGCTTGGGCGATCTCCGGAGACACGGGTTTTCCGCTCTCTATGAAGTCGCTGACGAGCATGTTGAGCAGGTAAAGCGAAGCTTCCTGTTTCCTCCAGGAAGAATCGCTGCCTGCGAACAGAGTCTTGGTGTAGGCAAAAAGTCCTTCGAGCGCCCCCCCATTTAACCAGTCATGGCCCAACTTGATGAGAAGATCTCCGGAGGCCGTTCGGGGGGTGTAGTTAGCACTGACCGAGGTTTCCTCTGCAAGGTACAAAGACACATCGATGTCCCATAGCTCTTCCTCTTCTCGTGTGATGCGGGCATAGGAGGTGGTGAGCTTCATTATGTCTAGGACCCAAGGCACCTCGTGCGCGGAAGCGTGGGCACTGAGCTGACCCTCGAGCTCCTTGCGGACAGGGGGGGCTTTCAGGCAACCGTTCAAAAAGTCCAGCTCCTCCAGGACGAGGAAATCTAGGGTATAAGGCAGGCCGTCCGAGTCCTCGAGTCTTCCTTGTGATCCGTTCTCGATGTACATCTGCTCGTATGCCCTCTCAAGGAAGGAAAGTTCCTCCCAGATGGCCTGGAAGAAATGGGGCGTCTCTGGGAGCAAGAGCTGAGGAAAGACCATCTTAACAGTAAGTAGGCATTTCACCGCCTGCAGCTTGAGGGCGACCACGCCATTCCAGATTTCCGGTTGCACGTTCGACTGCGCGTCTGCGTCGGGTAGCCTGTCTTTAATTGTTTGAAGGAAGAAGGGGAACCATCCTTTCAGGGCCTGGTCGGCAAAGGACTGGACTTCCTCGGGATGTTCATCCTTGATAATATCCATGAGATTGAAACATCCTCTGAAGACGGCGATGGCAAGAGCTCGTATAATGGGCTTTCGGTTCTGGTCAAGGGCAACATCATAGACGACCTTTACGATGTCGCGGGCCATAGAAAAGAACTGGTCGTCACTCAGGCTCTCATCAACCAGGTCGCCGAGGACCTTGAGAGCGCCGTGAACTTGGTTTTCATTTCCGGTGGGGATCACACCGAGGAGGGTAGGAAGAAGGGTCGGCCAATGGTCCGGGAAGTCAACATTGGCAATCTTGCCAACCGCGAAACTGGAAGATGGTCTCGGTTAGCAAACATCAAGGTCAAAGATCGGTGCACAAATCAGGGAGGCGGGAATCACGAACCTGGCAGCAGTCTTAATCTTGCGGTCTTCAACATTGATCGCAAGCCCTAAAACGGCAGGGCGAATTTGTTCCTTGACAGCATCTGCAATGGGAATAGTCGGGCCTTCGTCGCTCTCACCACTCCAGTTGCGCTCGATGAACTGTCTCAAGGAAGAGAGAGCAACCTGGCGAATATCAACAGATACAGAAGAATGGCCGGCGATGTTGGCGAGCGAGAGGGGATATGCGGGATTCGACTGGGCGTTCTTCAAGTCGAGCTCCGCCTGCTTTCGAGGGCCCTCGGCCGCCAACTGGGTGTTAGCCAGGACCTGGACGAGCTGGTCCTCCATATTGAGTGTACCAAATTGGTGTATTCGATCCAGTCACTGGGTATTTATCCGGCAAATATCTTAAAGTATCGCGCTGGTGAAACTAGCCCGTATTGTACGAATGAATCTTCTGGCGGCGGTCAGGCAAAGTCCACCGTATATATACCTAGACTAGTAGGAGGTAAATTTATGTAAAGTTAACGTCGGCATGTGTCTACGCCAAGCAGAGACTCGCAAACCCCCGCGACGCCATTCGATGTGGGTCGCGTCTTTACTTCGAGGAGGGGCAGCTGGACACTTATTCTCTTATGCCTACTGATCATATCATAACTTATTTATATGCATGAAAGGGCTGGTTGTGACTATGCAACAAAGTGCGATAATTCTTATTTCGGGGGTTTAACCCCCATGAGTTCGCGTTCACGTTAACACAAGAACGTAAAAGTTAGAACCCGCACGAGGCATATGTGAGAACCCTTAACATCTTTTAGCTGCAAGCCGATTACGCCTTATCTCATGTAAACAACATTGTCCAGGACGCGCCTGTAGGTACTTTTTGGGAGAAGCTCAATCTAATAGGATACAAAGGTTACCTACCCTCTTAAGTTCCATGTGACGCCCAACTAAAATGAGCCACAAGCCTATGACGTCGTCCAGGTTCTATAGCTTATACCACCTTGCTTCCATCGCGAAGGTACCCCCCTAACAGCCAAGAACGATGCCTCAGCCACCAAGCCAACCATCTCAGGGGCCGTCGATCCCCCTCACCCAAGCATCCCACCTCTTAACTTCATTCACCCATTTCCTCACCGTCTGCATACACAATATTCTATACTACCGTAACATATACCCGGCTCAGACCTTCCTGACAAGTCGGGCGTACAATATCCCCGTCCACCAGTCCCGCCATCCGAAAGTATGCTCCTGGGTCCAGGATGCCGTCGATGCCGTCAAGGCGCAACTGGTGCTCGGGGCAGTGGAGCGCATCGCCGTCGTCATCTACAACGACCAGGACAGGGTGATGGAGCGCTGGATGTTCGACGTCGCAAGTTTTCCCGCCTGGACGGGCTTCAAGGAGGGCAAGTTACTGCGGAGAGAAGACGACGAAGAAGCTGACGGCCGCGCCGAGGGCGTTGTCGCGGGGGCAGGCGGTGGCGAGAACAAGGTGAACTGGTCGGATGTTCACGAGGAGCTGCGCGCCTCGATTAGGAGACTCGCCCATGCCGGCGAGAAAATGGCGTCGCTGCCCGAAGGATGCACCTTCACCATTGCAGTAGAGTTGCGAGAAGAAGGGGAGGCTCCTATTGGGGTGCGTATGGCTCTTGGCCCGTCTAGTCTAGCCTAACTGACCCAATTCTATAGCATCCACAACCTTGGATACCAACGCAGTCGAACTTACAGACAAAGTCCAAGGACAGGCCAGCACCTGGCGAAGACATTGGGGGAGCAAAGACGACGCCGCTTCGTGCAGTAGAAGCGGGTCCGTTGTTCTTCGAGTGTTGGGTAGAGGAGGGCAAGGCTAAGGTGGAGCAACCATCATCGGCCATACCGCCCGCTAGTGAAGAGCAATGAATGTGGCCATTCAAAGGTTCACGGTCTGGCTTGAATTCACAGACTCTAAACAGTGACACCAATAAAGGGCGTCGTGGGATTATGTTCCCGCGAGAGTCTTCGAGATCTCCAAACGTCCGTCTTATGAGCTTCAGAGCCCATGATCTCGCTGAACGGCCGCCGATCAGGACAAATTCTGTTTATCTTATGATACACCGCGAATACTGTCTATATAACACAGCTCCACCTTCCTCCTACGTCAGCCCCCGCTGTATCTAATATGTTCAGTCAACGTTAGGCTCTAAGCGATCAGAGAACATCTCAATCATTCTTCAGTCGACGCATTATCCGGCTCTCCGGATTCACGTTGGGAAACTGATAGAAGTTACACAGTACGCGGGCCCTCTATGGATTGGGTGTCAACCTTACGTCAAGCGCAGAGAGTGGCAGGTTGTTCCGGCAGAATTGCAACATTCGAGATATGCTCCAGGTGTATACGATTACAGTTAGTTCGAGGTCACCCTAGGCGACCTGATGTTAGATCACGGTCTTCGCCATGGGAATGGAAACAATATACGGGGAGTTTGCCACTGCATATGAAGGCACATCCGGATTAGGCTCCTAATGTACCTATAGGGACCAGGTCAAATGCTGGGTGAGACAGCGTGGTGTCATATCAATCGACGACCTAGAAGCGGTCCACCCAACATCGTCAACGACGTTGTAGGACGGTGCCATTGGGGAGGATATGATAGCGACTCGTCTCTCATGTATAGCAGGGACTTCTCCAAGGGGTCCAAGTGTGGGTCATCCATGAGAGTACCTCTGCAATAAATATGTTGTGATATTGGTGAGCCGTGATATAGTTCAGGCTCAAGGCCAAGGTTGTCAGACGTCTAATGCTCAGGTAGTACATATAAGATAGGTCAAGCTGGGACGGCAGAGGCACAACTCCGTCAGACGACATGTCATGAGGCCGGAGTCAAGCGACACTGCACACCATTGTTCAGCGCCAGCGAGAGAGTCATCTGTTCCCTCCACTCGATCAGGTCCAGGCTCTCGACGGCCGAGAAGGCGCGCAGCAGGCGCGCGACGGTGTAGGACGACTCGGCCAGGGCGAACTTCTGGCCCAGGCATATACGCGGCCCGCCTTTGGAGGGCAGAAACTCCCAGCCGGGTCGCAGGCTCCCCTCCGCCCACCTCCCGGGACGGGGGTCCGGGCGTCGTTGCTAAAGAACTCCCGTCGCCGGTGCATCACGAAGGTGCCATACGCCACGACGTCGTTCTTCCCCACGAACAGCGGGGACGAGCAGGGATAGGGGGTTCGGGAGTGCTGCACTTTCTTGGGGCACATAGCGCAGATATGCCATCTCAGTGACGGCCTCGTAGGTCGTTGGAGAGGACTCAGTTGAAGGAAATTGTGAAGCTTGCGATGGAAAGACAACGTATCGGTGACCAGGAGACATTCAAAATTTAGTAAACAGAGACGAACCCTGGAGTTGGTCTCCCTGCGCTTCTTGCAGGGGCTGTGCCGCGCCATGTCACCCACCCCGAGGTCGGTGGTACCGGAAACCAAACGACCATTCATGCAGTTCTACAGTCCCATCCATTATCGGCTCTAGTCTTCACCATTTTATTTATTCTCTAGCATCGCAGGCAACTCCTGGACAGAAAAATCGCATATATCGCATGGCCAGCATAGAACGACATTTTCTCCCGCTTTTCTAGACCGGAAACATTGAATAGGCCCGCCAGTTACAGTTGTCCCCATTAATTTCCCCTCATTGGCCCCCTCGCGAAGGCGTAGTGGTTGGCCCGCGGCTCCGGACTCTCTTCAATGCCGGAGATCCTTATTGGGTCGGGCCGTTCCGTGCTCCTGTCCTCATAAGTGACCGCGATCTCCACGTCCTTGTGGATGCTGTTATCGCCGTGGGAGGCCGCACCGACGTTGGCATTGCTCGGAGTTTTGAGGGTTTGCATCTTGACGTTCTCGACCATCCGCTCTTCGCTCTCGCCTAAGGTTAAGGTGGTGATGTGATGCGGGCTTTGGGGTCTTCGGCGTCGCCTGTAAGGCTTGACGTTAGCAATCATCATTTCAGACGAGGCGTAACCACTGAGTGTATCTATCTCCTTTCTTGCTCCCTACCGCTAAGATCCTCGAAGAAAAAAGATTGGAAAGCTCAGCTTACCAGCTCGGGTTGCTCCCAGCACCAAATGTGCGCAGGTTATCGGGCGTCTTATCATCGAGTCTCTCTGTGGATCGCAAGGACATGATTAGAGACCCGAGGACGGGGCTTAACCAGGTCTTAAGGAGCGGGAAGACCATAGGGAGATTGGTTGTGATAACCGCTACAAACGTCTCGCGTACGGCATAGCTACCGGCCAGTTGAGCGCCGTTTACGGGGTCCTAGTGATCCTATCAGCACTCTCACCACTAACTCGGCAGGGATGGATCGAAGCGTACAGCAACAAGGAGGACTACGCGCAAAATCGCACAAGCTATGACAAGAAACCCGCCGCCGAACAGGAAAATCATCCCCATCTTCTTCAGGGGCCTGATATTTGCTCCCCAGAGCATCGGGATCGGGATGGAGAGGAGATATAGGTCGGTGGCCACGTTACAGCTTAGGTAAGTCCATATTATCTGATTCGAAATAGCCGGCTGACATACGTCTAACGCATTAAGCATGGTCAGTAAACGTTCGGGACGCGAGGTATGAAGGACTTACTCCCTGGGTCCGGGTGAATCTGCCAGTTTTTGTGGAACGGCCGGCACGAGAGTAGTAGGTTTGCCTGTAGCCACTGGCGTCAACAATTGCGTAGCAATGGGCCAAAATGAGCCCAGAGATGTGGCTCAGAACACACAAATGAAGAGGCGCATTGGGGGAATCGCTCGTGCGCGGCTGGGGGAAACGGTAGGGTGGAAACAACCTACCACGACCGTAACGAAAGTTAGAGCAACGAAGCCAAAGCCGATATAGATTCGAATCAAATAGGAGCGGCCCAGGCCCGCCTAAACACGGGATTAGTCCCACGTACGCACTAAGCTTTTCCACGGATGGATGACAAACCGTCAAACGCAGGTAGAACATCAGCAGGGAGGCCTTCAGGGACCACAGAAGTACCGAATAGCTAGCCCAACCGCAGAGCTGGATTTTAGAGCCAATAACCCTAAATATGGAAACAGTTGGCATAATGATCAGCTAGTATTTATTCCACATGCCTACCTTGTATGGTATTCTGGACTATTTGGCGATAACGTAGCCCTTTCCTCGTCTGTCATTCCATTGTTGGCAAGACCCTGAGCCTTTGCGCCGACGCTGTATGCTAGGCCGGTTTCGATTGTGTAGAAAGTCTATGTGTCTCGAGATCTCAGTATGCAATCCCTCTCTCTCTTTCACGTCTGCACAACTAACCGCGCCCACCCAGACCATGAAGTCGTCAGGTTGGAGGCCTTTGAAGCCAAGCGCCTTTATTCGACCGAATGTTCTGACGATGGTGACGAGGAGACCGATGCTGAGTAGAGTCCACGCTTCAATGCTGAATCTTTTCATCGCTTCTTGTGCGGCGGCCAGGGCCGCCGGATCAGGAGGTGGTGGCATCGTTGGGAACTAGCGTGAACGCAGAACTGCACTCTTCTGCCAGGCCTCGAAATATCTTCTCGTGGCCATGATATGTATCCTCATTGCTTTCTCCCGGATCCATTCCGATCGACGTGTCACTACCCATTTCGGGACAGACTAATAGCGAGACAGTGATATGTATATGATATGTGAGAAACTCGGAACCCCCCCTCCCGGAAAAGCATAAAGTCGCTCCCGCTCGGTCACACCGGTGGCTACTATCTGAATACATGAATACGGTTACGTTCGTGGCCTCTTTAAAAGTACTTTAATAAGTCATGCGAAGTAAACTAAGTGCCTGCGAGAAACCCGGAAATGCAGCACCTTCAGGGACAAGTGCCACCACGTCCAACTCCTGACCCAGGAACCCAACCAGCTGGCACACTACTGGTTGGTGTGATAGATCATCCGGATTTTCGTATAACCGAAGAAAATCCAGAGCTTCCATTGGTCTGTATTACGACCACGTTCCTGGGTTTCTGGTCGCCGAACTGCCTGAGCGGGGTCACCCTTGAAGGTTTAGTTTGAGGCTCTAATTGCCTGCAGAGCATTCCGATCTCTACTCCTGCCAGATGTGAATAATCGTGCGAACTGTCGGGATCTTGCAAATTTTATACTAGGTTAGTTGCTACGGGATAGAGAGAGAAAGGGCTATGGTTGTGCAGGCTTCTGAACGCTCAGGTAGGCGATGCGTATCGGCTTCTACATTAGACATGTTTTGCATTTGAAGAGAGGGGGGGATAGCAAGAACCATGACTCGTTAGCACGAAAGATGAAGGTGACTATGCAAGTGCTCCAACTGGGCATGACTATTTACTGCTCGCTAGAGCTTACACCGTTATCAACGCCACGTTTGTTAACTAGGATGGTTGGTTAAGACTTCCTGGTCCTTAGTAAGTTTCCGTTTCATCTTTCGATTTATATGGCGAAATGGGAATAGGCAACGGAAATTGGGGTAGCTGGAGAGGCTCGTCATCTCGTTGGTCACCTTTGCCTACAAGGGGGCCCCTGGACCGGCTGTCATTTCCGCTTGCCGGACCTAGCAAACAAGTCGTCCCAGCTATGCCCACCTTGCCGAATCGAGCTCTGTGGCACAGTCCATCGCTGGCGAGAATTAGCCACGTTAAGACCTAAAGTGCTACCCTTGATAACTTGGCAGGTGGTTGACACAAAACTTCGCGCGGTAAGCTAAAGATTTACAGCCGATTCTGATGCCAAGACGTAATAAAGAAAATTAGAAAAATTATATCTACATAAAAGGTATAATTAGAAATAGCCTGGAAGTTCCCGTATATGCGTATCTGTTGAAACCAAGGAGTTCCTATCCGAGGAATGGGCCAACTTCTATTTCGAAGTGCGCAAACTTTTGTGTCAACCACCTGCTTGGAATGGGTGGTTTTCCGGGGCCACGGATGATTTTCCGGGGGTATGGATGATCGTCGGTGGGGTCGCCAGAGAGCGTTTAGCTCGCGTCGATTATCGATTCAGCAAGGGTGGGCGTAGCTGGGTCGAAATATTGAGTCCCATCCACTAATGGGGCCCGACTCCGTGTGTGGGGGTAACACAAGGGGCTTAACACTCCCCTTCTTGCTCCTCCGTTTGCGCTTCGCGCTCTCTTCTACTTCCGGAAGATTCCTCGGGGGAAAGGGAAATATCCTCCCCATTCCTTTGCGAAATCCTTCGGCGACTGAGGGCTTAGGATACTGGAACCCACTGCATACAAGAAAAAGGTCAAAGCGCTGTCATGGATGTTGACGGTACGATTGAGAAACTCGACTGCTGCGTCGTGGGTGCCGGTAAGTAACTCCGACGACGCTTCATCAGGGAGTGCGGTTGGTTTCGTATATCGAAAAAGCAAGACGGCGTGTTGACATATCATATCACAAAAGGATGGTACGGCTTAGCCGCCGCAAAGCAGTATCGCTGCACCCAACCGGGAAGTTCGTTGGCAGTGTTGGATAGTCAACGATCGTTGGGTGGGACAGTAAGGAATTTCTAGACTTTGGTTCCCTTTTTTGTGTAGCACTCCACTCTCGATTCCTGCAGGCGACAAACGGCTGAGCACTCAGCTCTGAGACTCGGCCTCGGACCTTGCGACGGGGGATAAGGACTGACGAGCGCGAACAGTGGGCCGAAGAGCGCCTGTATCCGGACTTGAAATCCAATAACCTCTTAGGGACTTTCGAGTACCCGGATTTCCCTATGAAATCCTCCATCTTCAATGTCAAGCCCCGCGAACACATCCCCGGTGAAGTTGTCACGACCTATCTCAAGGCTTACGCGGACGAGTTCGGAGTTTCAGATCTGATCCGGCCGGAGTCCAAGGTGGTCGTCGCGGAACACCAGGACACGGAGGAGGGTGGCTGGATCTTGACTGTCGCGAAGCCCGACCAGACCAACACCAAAATTTATGCGCGCCGGCTTATCCTTGCTTCTGGCTTGACCTCGGACGCTTTCATTCCCCACTTCGCCGGCCAGGAATCGTTCAGGGGTAGGATCTTCCACAGCAAGTTCTTTCCACAGAACCGCGACACCTTGGAGACAGCAAAGTCCGTCACAGTTTTTGGTGGCACTAAATTTGCCTGGGATGCTGTCTACTCATATGCGATTCGCGGCGTGAAAGTCAATTGGGTCATTCGCTGTCTGTGCCCTTTGGAGCTCTGGTCATCACACCCCTTTACTGACGTGTCACTACAGCATCCGGCCATGGTCCCGCTTGGATGTCACCTCCGTTTGTGACGCCGCTGAAGAAGTGGATCGAGAAACTCGCCAGTTCGTATGACATAGCCGACTTACTCTATTTGTCCTAACACTCACACAGACACCCGCTTCCTGACCTGGCTCAGTCCTTGCATCTGGGGCGACGCCGATGGCTACTCGCGCATACGTAACTTCTATCACGGCACTGCCATTGGCCGTGCTATCGTTAACATTTTCTGGAGAATCCTTGGTAACGACGTCTTGACGCTCAATGCGTACGACTCGCACCCCAAAACGGCTAAACTAAAGCCCTGGACGGAGGCTATGTTCACCGGTACCAGCTTCTCTATCCTGACATATGAGAAAGACATGCTTGAGCTCGTTAAAGGAGACGGAATCGATGTCCATGTTGGAGAAATTGACCACTTGAGTCCGGGTAAAGTCCACCTCGCCGACGGAACGGAATTCGAATCAGATGTCCTTGTAGTTAATACGGGCTGGAAACATGTGCCTCACATTAAGTTCCTGCCTGAAGGGATCGAGAGGGAGCTTGGCATTCCGCACACGCCAGAGTGCGACGCGCCGGCCGAGGACCTCGCGAACCAACAGGACCTCCTAGAGCGGGCGGACAAGGAAATCTTCAGACGCTTTCCGCGGCTTAAAGACCAGCCCGTCTGGAACAAGAACTACGTGCCCCTCACCGACCAGAAGGGTGTCGACAGCACCGACGAGGTGACGCCCTGTAAGCCCTTGACCCCCTACATGCTTTACCGCTTCATCCTGCCCCCGTCGCCGCGCTTCCTGCGGCCCCGCGACACCGCCTTCGTTGGCATCGTCTCGAACTTCAGCAACATGATCACGGCGCACCTTCAGGGCTTGTGGGTCAGCGCGTACTTCTCGGGACTTCTGGAGAACTCCGAACCCGCGGCGGCGGCGGCGCTCGGGGGCGGGGAGGAGGCCTTGCGGCGGCTCCAATACGAGACGGTGCTGCACAACCGCTTCGGCAAGTGGCGCTATCCAACGGACGGGACAAGGAACCCCAACTTCATCTTCGACGCCGTCCCGTACCTCGATCTGCTGCAGCGTGACCTCGGCCTCAGCCCGTACCACAAGAAGGGGTTCCTCGCCGACTGGTATGACCCGTACGGACCCGAGGACTATCGGGAGGTTAATGAGGTATGGCTGAAGAAATACGGAAGTGCTAAATAGCCGCCCCGATGCCTTGTTCCAGTCGTTTGCTGCGGGTTGGCCGGGATTATGGACGATGGCGCCAACTAACCATTTGGAGATCCGATGCTAGTACCTAATGAGGACCGGCCCGTCTGTGTTGATCCAGCAACTGCTCTTCATATGTCGGAATCAAAACTAGTCGGATACCCGCCATTTCCACTTTTCCAAACCATACACCGAATGAGAACTTGACGTCCATATTTCTGCAAGCATTCGACAGCTCCCGCCGCATGCTATAAGTCCTACTCTGTAAACACATCACAAGGGAGCGGCAAGGAGAGAGTGTTAATCAGGGGGGTCTCTCAGAACGTCTCATGCATGTATATCTACGTGAACGGGCGCACCGGGCGAAGCGAACCTCTAACATCGCTGGAAAGATGCCCGACAGGCTCCACTCACAGGCATCACCTTAATGCGCGTATTTAGGTTTTAGGCCTTGTCTACCTGATCCGGTAACTAACCTGGATCCGTGGCGGTTACTTGGAGAACGATGTGCGCTTGACCATCATTGGGCGGGTTGGCGAAAATTCCCCTTTAACGAGGTTCCTGCCTTGATATTACCAGTAGGTACTTCCAGCAGTGCAAAATTCTCTCAGCCAGCTCGACTATGGAGCCGTCGCACTAAAGAGTTCTCCGACATTCAAGAGATGTCTAGTCGAGGTGTTAGTATAATTACCCATGTTCGCACGTGTATTACCCGATACCTGAAGTATCCCTGCAGCTGGCTCTCCATGTATTGCATTGGCCGATGTCTCCCTCACATAAAAAAGCGCACGAGAAAGCCACTTCACTATATCGCTTCGCCGGCTAATAGTATCCTGAAAACGGCAGGTGGTTTGATCAACGATGGAATACAGTCACGGATATCACCATTCTCTCTGCCATCCATCCCATGCCGATCTTCACACATTCGAATGCATCCAAGGTCAAAAAGATCGACTTAATCGGTATCTCTAGTCTAGCTTTCTGGTGTGTCATCCTTCCTGAAGAGCTTGCTCCACGGACGAGGTGATACCGGAACGTGCCCAGGAGGTGTATGACAACGGGAGAGCCTTGGCAGAATTACGTATGATTACCTTATTCAGGGGAGAGCAGGCCTTTATATGTTCGTCTAAGAGACTCATTGACCTTCTCCTCGGGCTCCCATGATTCAGTCATTGCCTTACGTCACAGGACGTTTGATTACCCCTCGAACGATCACCAGTAAGGACGAAATGGTAAGGTTTATAGGTCCATCCCATCTTATCACTGGAATTTCTTTCAGTGAATCATTCCTAGCTATGATATTAACAACTTGAACAATTTGGGTATCGGTCCTTTGAGGAGTGATACTACGGGCCCCATGATGATCCCGGCCTATCTATAAACCATAACGGAGTGCTTGGAAGGAAGAACACTTCCATCTCGTCAGCATAAAAGCCGAACCACGTCATAGGATATCACAGTTATAGGTTTCTGCGATCGGTCAAGTCCAGGCCCTTGAAGCCCTGATGGGAGAGAGCAGCAATGCTACGCGACGTCTGTGTGAGTTTATGTTGGCTTACTCAATAAAACAGAGGAAGTCCCAGCGATGGCTCCACAGGATACAGAGATATGCATGCAACAAGGAACCCCGAATTCATTCGGAAAGGTCTCTTAACAGGCCAACAAGTTAAGCCGCTGAAGCGAAGAGCAACAAAAAGCGTAATTCCCATTTGAGTCCGACATATATCTCAAAGCGAGCCTAGCTCGCGATTTTACATCTTATTAAATAGGGAGGCTTCAACGTCCAGATGCCGCGAGATGTCAAGGTGGCTCTCAGGTTGCTTCGTGCTGATTGACAATTATTAATTAGGTTTCCCCGCCATTAAGGAGGTTGATCAGCGACTCCATTCAGCTGTATAGCTGTTACAAGTGTAGACTGCTCTGCAGTTCCGAGGATATACTTTTAATATCTTACGAATATGGCCTAGTTTGTGAGCTCAAGCCCTCTGATAACTGATATCCTACGTGAGGCCTTAAAGGCTATATAGTACATGATGAACACCTTAAGCTTGTTCCGAGTTAATGGCATCATAGCTATTATTACCGGCGCCATTACTTGTAAGGGCTTATTACCGTGTATAAATGGGTTCTGACTTTCTGTGATTAGCATTATGGATCAGGTTCATGATAGACAAGGCTTAGTCGTAACCGGACCAATGAAGCCGGCGCCTGCATAGGTTGGCGGTCAGTGTGCTATAGCCCTATCTTGCGTAGCATGGTAGCACGAAATCTTGCCCCGTGCGAGATCTGAGTCGACGTCTTGGCTCCTTGCTGCAAGTCGCATAGCTATTAAGAACGCTGTAAGTGAGGTCATCCCGAAATGCATAGCAGCAAGCGAGGATTTAAAGGGAACGGGGTGTAGACCCCGCTACGGCGACCCCACACCTGATGACAGAATGCGCTATTCCCGAAATGACCTAAAAAGCCACTTAACGCGTGACGCGAAACGCGAAAATTGGGTTTCTTCGTTTCCCCAGGGACCACCAGAAAGGCGCGATTTCAGGGGAGAGTGGGTAATCGGGCATCCCACTTTCTGTAAGCTACAATCCCTTCGCCTAACAGAAAAGTCTTGTAGCAGATCCGGGTCTATTCAATCCCACTCGACCATATCTCATATCATCCCTAGTTGGGAGCCTGTTCTCTTTAGCATCGAAGATTCCGGATTCGGCAGTACATCGGGCACCATGGACGCTTTAATGCTTCAGGATGAAGCCGCCAAAGAGCGCATCCGCTTGGCTGAGGAATTCCTTGATCCCCGTACGTTTGATTCCCCTCCTTGATTGCGATTTCCATATATTGACTGATGCATCGTGAATAGATGATCAACATGCGAGGAGTTATAGGCCAGACATCATATTGATGCTCAAGAAGAACCAAAGGCGACTTGTCGTAAACCTCGATCATGTCCGAGACCACAACCCGGAGTTGGCGGACGGGCTCCTATTCGATCCCTTCGATTACACACTCGCCTTCAATCACGCCCTCAAAGAAATCGTCAAGACCGTCCCAGAGGCACGGCCCGACCAGACAGACCCCGATGTTCTGTACTATTGCGCATGGGCCGGCAGCTTTGGTCTGAACTCGTGCAATCCCAGGACCTTGTCCTCCAACCACTTAAACCACATGGTGTCGATAGAGGGCATCGTTACGAGATGCTCCTTGATCAGACCCAAGGTCGTCAAGAGCGTACACTATAACGAGAAGAAGAACATCTTCCACTTCCGCGAGTATCGCGACCAGACCATGACTAACGGTGTCACTACCTCCAGTGTCTACCCCCAGGAAGACGACGAGGGCAACCCTCTCCTCACCGAGTATGGGTTCTGCACATACAGAGATCACCAGACCATCTCCATCCAAGAAATGCCTGAGAGAGCACCTGCTGGACAGCTGCCTCGAGGCGTGGATGTCATACTGGATGACGACCTCGTCGATAGGGTAAAGCCTGGCGACAGAGTGCAACTGGTCGGCATATTCAGAACCCTAGGAAACAGGAATACGAACCACAACAGCGCATTATTCAAGACGGTCATCTTAGCCAATAACGTCGTCTTACTATCTTCCAAGGGCAGCGGTGCCATCGCAACTGCCAGTCTTACCGACACGGATGTGCGTAACATCAACAAGATAGCCAAGAAGAAGAATCTTTTCGAACTGCTGTCTCAATCATTAGCGCCTAGTATTTTTGGTCATGACTATATCAAGAAGGCCATCTTGCTCATGCTCCTGGGCGGTATGGAGAAGAACTTGGAGAACGGTACACATCTGAGAGGCGACATCAATATCCTGATGGTTGGTGACCCGTCGACCGCCAAGTCCCAGCTTCTCCGCTTCGTCCTCAACACTGCACCCCTAGCTATCGCTACCACGGGCCGAGGTTCTTCGGGTGTAGGTTTGACTGCGGCTGTTACTTCCGATAAAGAGACTGGCGAAAGAAGGTTAGAAGCAGGTGCTATGGTCATGGCAGATCGAGGCGTCGTCTGTATCGACGAATTCGACAAGATGTCTGATATCGACCGAGTGGCTATCCACGAAGTTATGGAACAGCAAACTGTCACCATCGCCAAGGCAGGCATACACACGTCCTTGAATGCAAGATGTAGTGTCATCGCCGCGGCCAACCCCATTTTCGGCCAATACGACACGCACAAAGACCCACATAAGAACATCGCCCTGCCCGACTCCCTTCTTTCTCGTTTCGATCTTCTGTTCGTCGTCACGGATGATATTGAGGATACCCGCGATCGCCAGGTCTCTGAGCATGTTCTGCGGATGCACCGCTACAGACAACCGGGTACTGACGAGGGCGCGCCCGTCCGCGAGAACGCCCAGCAGGCCCTAGGGGTTGCGCTTCAGAGCCAGAGCGACATTCAAAAACCCACCGAGGTCTACGAGAAGTACGACTCTATGCTGCACGCCGGCGTTACCCTGACTTCCGGCCGCGGCGCGAATAAACGCCACGAGGTGCTCAGCATCCCCTTCATGAAGAAATACATCCAGTACGCCAAGACGAGAATCAAGCCCGTCCTCACCCAGGAGGCCTCGGACCGCATCGCGGACATATACGTCGGCCTGCGGAACGACGAGATGGAGGGCAACCAGCGGAGGACGTCGCCCCTGACCGTGCGTACCCTGGAGACCCTCATCCGTCTGGCCACGGCGCACGCCAAGTCGCGCCTCTCGAAGCGAGTGGAGGAGCGCGACGCCCTCGCCGCCGAGGCCATCCTGCGCTTCGCCCTGTTCAAGGAGGTCGTCGAGGACGAGTCGCGCAAGAAGCGGAGGCGGACCACCCAGCAGGTTGAGTCGGACGGCGGCTCCAGCGAGGAGAGCTCGGACGACGGCGACGGCGACGGCGACGGCGGCGGGGACGGTACGTTCCGGGGATCGACGGCTCGTGGTAGCACCGCCCGCTCGACCCGCGCTGCGGCCCGGGGCCGCCCGTCCGCCACCAAGGGCCGCACGGCGAACAGTGCGAGAACGCCCGTCCCGGACCAGGAAGACGACGACGAACAGGAAGAGGAAGACATCTACGACGCGACGCCGCGGCGCAGCAGCCGCCGGACCGGCGCTTCGTCCTCCAACGCGCCTGCCGCGTCATCGTCGCAACCATCGTTCGCGTCGTCAGTTCCGGCGTCGCAACTCGAGACGCAGGAGGACGAGACGCAAGAAGACGGAACTCTCGCGTCGGGCGCCGCGAATCTCAGCATCGCGGACGGCGCAGACGACCAGCCCATCAGCGCGGACCGGCTCGCGGCGTTCCGCACGGCGCTCGGCCAGCTCCTAAACACGGACCTCTTCGACGACGACTCGGCCGAGGTCGGCGCGGTCATCGACGCCGTCAACGGCCGGCTCGGCCGCAGCGCCGCCGCCTTCTCGCGCGACGAGGCCGTCAAGGCGCTTAAGCGCATGGATGCCGCGAATCAGATCATGTAAGTTGCCATCCCTCTTTTTTGATTGTTCCGCGTACCGAGTCTACGTGGACGGATGGATGGATGAACGAATAGACGAGTAAATGCTAACGTGCGCGCAGGTATACCGACGGCGATCTCGTGTACAAGATCTAAACCTACGCCGTGCTCGTGGTGTTTACTGTACGCTTAGGTTTATGACGCCTTGCGCTGGGAAGGAGGGAGGCCGAGTCGAGTACGTAGGAAAGGGTGGCGTTTCCGGGCCGCAGCTCGTCGGTTAAGATTTCCGTATGAAGTAGGTATTATGAGGATCTGTACGTATGTGCTTACGAGACGGACGGACGGACGGACGTTTCTTGGTAATTACTGGTTAGAGCATGGTGTTCTTGCCTAAGGTAGTAAATAAGTAGAAATATGAGATGTAATGAACTCTGCGGAACTGGGCGTGAATACACGAGGGGTGCGTTCCTGAGCTTTACGCATATATGAATGGCTTGGATACCACTTCCCATGTGTCGGGACAAGCAACCCTTCTGGTTCGACTGTTTTACTACTCTGAGTAGAGGGAATGCTGTCTCGAATGGCTAGGTTCGTATGGTATATAGACCGGCCAATAAATGATCCAGGCACTTTAAGAAGCACAGGAGCTACAGAACCTGGAGAAAGAAAAGACACGGGCATCCACGAGTGTGACTTGCCTGGCCCGTCGCAGTTTTGGAAGAATCGATTCGTTTGCGATATATTGCACGAGTACTCTTCATCTAATACCGTATTATACCACCACCCTGTACCGTCTATCTGGCGGCACGGCGGACGTCAACCCCAGTCCGCCTATCTATTTATACCCAGAACGTCGCTCGATAACCACTGGCCAGCCTCCGACACCCGTACCATTACAACTCCCAACAGACTTGGTTATTCGAATCCAGCCCACAGACGCCTCCTCCGCCCAACCTTCTATAGATGGATAAGATATAAGGTATCGTACTTTACCCGCGAGGTGGTCGCATCACACTTCCCTACCCATTCCTTCCCCTCACTCCCTCCGTTGGCAGCCCGACTAGCTAAAAGCCAGCGTCGTCTTGAACTCCTCGAACCTCTCTTCGACGCGGACGCCGTTCCAGGTCTCGCGGCCCTCGGCGTCGGCCCCCAGGACGGGGACCCCGACCTGCTCGATAGCGAAGCTGGCGGCGACGCTGGCCCAGGCGGCGGCCTCCTCGAGGGACTTGCCGCGCGCGAGCGCCACCGCGAGACCCCCCAGGAACGCGTTCCCGCCGCCCGTGGGGTCGACGACTTTGCCTTTACCGCTCTTTCTGCTGCCGCCCTTGGCGTTGCCGTTATCGTCGTCGCCGTCGCGGTGGTCGCCGTCGTCAGGGGAGGGAGAGGAGGAGGCGTCGTCGTCGTCGGCGGCGGGGTCCTGGCGGTGATAGGCCGGGATCCAGCGCTCGACGCCCGGGTCGACCTCGATCTCCTCCCGCGCGACGGCGCCCGTTTCTGGGTCCTGCAGGAGCCCCGCGAACAGCGCGAACATGTCGGTGTCGGGCCGCAAGCCGCCGTGCAAGAGCGCCGAGGGCTTCTTGGGCTTCGCCGCTGGCTGCTGGGACGCGGTCGTCTTGCGCTTGCGGCCGCCGTTGCGCGCGAGGTAGCAGCCCTTCTCGCCGGCGCGGACGACGAGGGCGAAGGACTGCAGGGGCATGGAGCCGAGCAGCTGCTCGCAGGCGCGCTCGACGGCGCGCGTGCTGATCTCGCCCGTCTCCGGGTCGAGGCCCGAGTCGCCCATGAACCCCGCGAGCTCCGCGTGGTTCGGGCTACAGACGTCGACGAGCGGCAGCGTGTTGGTGCAGTTGAGCAGCTCGTCGGGCGTGCAGAGGTCCGGCACCGGCTCCCAGATGAAGATGGGCCTGGGCAGATTCGGGCTGCTGCCGTCGCTGTTGCATAAGGCGTGCCGCCGCGCCTTGATCTCCGTCACGAGTTCCCGGCACCGCGTTGGCGAGCAGATGAGGTGGAAGGACCGCGACGCCAGCAACGCCGGCGTGAGGTCCTCGGCCGTGAGCCGCTTCTTCGGCGTCACGTACCGGAAAGCCCGGCGCTGGTGCTCGTCGTAGCCGTTCCAGCCGCGCGTGGTGAGGCGCTCGGGCGTCTGGCGCATCAGCACCGACGTCTCCCACGTGGCGATGAGCTCCTCCAGCGCAGGCGGGAAGTCGGACCCCTTGTCGACGATCCATCCCACGGACCGGGAGAGCGGCGGGGCGGAGAACAACCGGGCCCCGAGGGCCGAGTACGTGCCGGCGCCGCCGACTATATCCTTCACCGGTGGGGTTGGTGGCAGGTACTCGATTTCATCTTAGCACGTTAGTGGTGGTGTTCAACGGCGTCCGACGTAGTTACACAAGAACCGATGAGGTCGAGAAACGACAGTCCAATTGCATCGGCGCTGAACTCTGCCAGGTATGGTGCGGTCGAGAAGGCTGACTGTATTACATCTTCCGACTATACATCTATCTCACCCAAGCAACGCTGATTTCCCACAGATATCAAGTGAATGAGACGAGCTGCTAGTGCTGACAATCTGTCCGGTCGACCCTCTTCGCAAGCTAAAACGGGATGCGAGGAAGCTTGAAAAGGCATGGAGGGGCAATCAATTCTTACCGATGATGAACATGCCCAGTGTGACGAAATCGATACTTTCGAATTCATTTTGGGAAGTCTTCGGCTCGTTCGACTCCTCCACCTCGGCGTCCGGTTTGGGTTCATCTTGGGCATCCATGGCGTGATGCCCATAGAGTTTTGAGACTTGAGGAGGTTGGAGTTTACTTCTTCATGCGCGGCGGGATTCTAGTGTTAAAGGCGGGCTCGAACATAAAAAGTCGGAGTGCCCGTCTGTGGTAGATACATGGAACGGTACAAGCATTTACAAAACAGTCTAGCTTAAATAACGGGGCTTTATCAAGGTGTTAAATACGGAGGCAGAATAGCTACAAATCAGAGTAAATAGGATGAGAGCAGGGCTGCAGTATGCAGGTGTAGTAAAGGTAACGCATCTAATAACTGCACTACTATCTTCAACTGTGCATGTGGCGGCAGGTAGCCTAGACTAATGAAGTCCACCAGGTTGCGCCTCGGATCGAGCCTAATAAGCTTAGGCTTTCGTCTGCCTGTAGTTCTCATCTGTAATGTCGGTCAGTATTAAGATATACGATAAGCGGATAATATAGTAAAGAGGCAGATTTAGATGCCCAAAAGCTTGTATCGTATATATCAGGCAGAACTTACAAGTCACAATCGTAGGAAACATGCCTTATCGTTACGAAGATACTGTACAATATACTTGGTTTGTACTTGTGCAGTAGTAGCGTCGCATACATTTCGCGGTGGAGGGGCTTTGCTTCATGGTAGCCTGTGCTGGCTGAGGCCCCAGGCACCACCGATCAGGACACTCGAACAATCCCGATTTCAGGGGGGGCCCAGAGCCCCACTAATAGAGATACGTACCTACTTTCCATACCACCGCATTGATTCTCGAGTCTTCCTAATTATTTCCAGCCTGGCAGCATCGTCATCCCATCCCTCGTCCTCAGTTGTAACGAACTCGGAAGCTTTAGGTGCATGAGCATTGCAGGCACCAGGATTCGAGTCTTTCGAAAGCCCTCTTCCAGTAGCACTGTTTTTGTTCGTCGAGATTTCCTTTCTACCTGCTTTGCTGAGGCGCTTGAGCGCAGCTGCTCCTTTCTTCGGAGGACTTTTCCTGAGATCATCAATCAACAATTCCCTGCTCAGAAAATAGGAGAGTAAACAACAGCCCATCGAACCGAAACTTTCAACAGACCAGTCGCCCGCGACCAGCTGTGAATCGAAGCTACGAACATGGCGACGAACAATATGCACAATTTGACCACCTTGATCAAACGGTAAGTTGGGACTAATGCCATATCTATCCGCTACGCCAAACCCCCGCCCCTTGGTTGCCCCTGAAGACCTTTCAACGGTGGGCTGACATCATAACCAGGCTCGAAGCTGCCACAAGCCGCTTAGAAGACATCGCGACCTCGACGAACGAGCTGCCTCAAATTGTTCCCGCGCTGACAGAACCTGTTCCCCCATCGTCTCACGACTCCGATGCCACTGCTAGCCCTGCACAACACCGGTCCTCCTCGACCCCGGCCCCTGCTGCCCCTCCGGCCGCGAAAGCAGCTCTTCCCGAGCCCCTGCCCGAGTCGATCGAGGAGTTCGATGCTTTCATCAACACATCCGTCGACAAGTACATCAAGGCGAGCAACAAGCTCGGCGGCCTGATCTCGGAGCAGGCTTCCAAGGTCTTGGAGGGTTTCAAGCAGCAGCGCAGGTTCCTCTTGATAACCACCAAGGCCAAGAAGCCCAACGTCAACGGGGGCGAGGCCGCCATCTACCAGGAGCTTGTCAAGCCCATCAACAACGCCCTCACGGCCGTCACGAGCATCAAGGAATCGAACCGTGGCTCTCCCGTCTTCTCCCAGCTAAGCGCTGTCGCCGAGGGTATAATCGTTCTCGCGTGGGTTACGGTAGACAACAAGCCGTACAAGCACGTAGAGGAGTCCCTGGCATCTGCCCAGTTCTTCGGGAACAGGGTGATGAAGGAGCACAAGGACAAGGAACCCGATCAAATTGAATGGATTCAGAGCTTCTACCAGGTATTCCGCGACCTCACCGATTATGTCAAACAGCACTTCGCGAACGGCAACCCCTGGAACCCCAATGGAGTCCCGGCGATCGAGGTCATGAGGACCATGAACTCCGAGAGCGCAACCACTGGCGGCCCCCCTCCGCCCCCGCCCGCCGCTGGCCTCCCGCCTCCGCCACCTCCTCCGGGCCCGCCACCTGTTCTGCAGATTAAGGAAGATGGCGCGCCGGCGGAGCCCTCTGGCGGTTTCGGCGCCGTGTTCAACGAGCTGAACCAGGGCGAGAACGTGACTAAGGGTCTACGAAAAGTTGACAAGTCGCAGATGACGCACAAGAACCCGTCGCTGAGAGCTAGCTCTACCGTTCCAGATCACGACGCATCGACGCGGCCGAAGACTCCCGGGCCCGGGAAGAAGCCGAAGCCCGATATTTTGCGGGTTAAGAAGCCGCCCAAGAAGGAACTCGACGGCAACAAATGGACAGTCGTAAGTACCTAGTCTCTCCCTCACAACTCTCTATTGGCGTCACCGCCGAGGCTTCCGGAAGGCTAACGAGACCCGCCTCACAGGAAAACTACGAGAAGCACCCGGAGCCGATCGAGATCGAGGCGTCGATGGCGCACTCGATCCTGATCAGCCGGTGTAGTAACGCGACGGTGATCGTGCGTGGCAAGGCGAACGCGGTGACGGTGGAGAACACGCAGCGGCTGTCGCTCGTGGTGGACTCGCTGGTGTCAACGGTCGACGTGGTCAAGTCGTCCAACTTCGCGCTGCAGGTCATGGGGTCGCTGCCCACGATCCTGCTCGACCAGGTCGACGGCGCCCAGGTGTACCTCTCCAAAGAAAGCACGGCGACGCGGATCTTCGCCTCCAAGTCGGCCAGCGTCAACCTTAATGTTCTAGCCGACGGCGACGAGGGCGACTACCGCGAGCTGCCCCTCCCCTACCAGATCTGCTCCTACTACGATGAGGCCAGGGGCGACATCGTCAACGAGATCGTCGACCATGCCGGATGAGGTGCTTTGTCATCGGTCGCTCACCCCCTTGCTACGTACGATTACGTGCATGTATGAGCTTTGGCGGGACCGGCAACCGGAGACGGACGAGGGGGTCGGGGGACCAAAAGGGACTTGACCCAAGGATGAAAGGCGGGGAGCGAACGAATGCACGCGAGATGTGTTGTTAGTGTACGACGAGTCCGGAGCCCTCAGTTGATTAGACAAGACGCATTGCCGCATTCTTCGTTTGTACCACATATTGCACATACGCAGAGCATTCTCAAGATAGAGTAGTAGTAGAAGCAGCATCGAAGCATTTCAAAAGAGTCCCCACGTCGAGCGAGGTTCAACCAAGACTCACAGCTAGTTAGCGTTGATGCATACCTAGCCATTTCTTCTCCTACCGGTAGATATCTATGGGAACTAGCTATACAGCAAATCAGTCCTCTCCCAACACCGCCGTGATGCTCCCTCTTTGTACATGGTCTAGCTATCTATAGGTGGGTGGGTGTATTCCCATGGAAATGCGATTGATATATGGCCGCGTACGGAGATTCGCTTTATCGATAATATGAGCTCCCGCCCACGGTAACCTGACTGACACCACATCCACCCACCACCCATCGACAGAAGGGTTGTCGGTCATCAGACGACCTACGTCGATATCGGGACCTCCGTCCCTATCCTCGCGAGCCTTTTCCGGAGTGAGGTACTGCCAGCTAGCAGCGGCACACGGACGCGATCGCCCGGAACCCACTCCCTTTGTCTCTTCTGGATTTGTTTCTCTCTTACAGCTTGGCCTTGGGCGGCGCGGACTCGATGGTCGGCAGCAGGAGATCGCGGATGTCATCGGCGGCCTCGCGCAGATAGTAGCTCATCTTCTGGCTGCCGAGGCCCTTGGAGACGACGTTGAAGTTCATGCTGCGGTAGTTCCGTCAGCGTCTCTTCGTCCCGTTTACCCAATAAAAAGACCAGAAATTTGAAAATAGGATGAAATGAAGAAGTCGAGGGGGGGAGGCTTACCTGTTCTCGAGGATCATGTACGCGATGCCAAACCCGGCGTCGATGACCTGGCTCCAGCCGTAGCCGTTGTGGTACTCGGAGCTCAGCTGGCTCGTGGAGAGGTACCACGAGGTGCTGTAGGCGTAGGCGGGGTCCTTGTAGATCTCCGGCAGCTCCTGCCCCGGCTCGAGCAGGCGCTTGAGGCCGAACAGGTGGCGGTCGACGCCCTTACCTTCCGATGCCGCCGAGATGTACTCGAGTTGGGCGGTGATGGCCTTGCGGAAGAGGTCGACCCTCTCGGCGTCAGTGGTGGTGCCCGGCGGCTCCGCCATGGCGTTGCAGAAGGCCACACTCTCGTCCGACACGGTGCGGCAAGTCTCCGTGCGGCCCTGCTGGAAGCGGCGCGTGGCCGCCGACTCGTAGGTCGGGCGGTTCTTGCCGTACATCTTGTGATACGCGAGCTGGATCACCATCTGCGCGTAGGCGTCCGGCGAGCAGCGGAACTTCTTGATGAGGCCCGCGCCGTAGCCCTGGTAGGCCTGGACGGCGAGCTCGTGCTGGGCGATGACGGCGTCGAAGTCGCGGATGGCGCGGTCGATCTCGGCGCGCACGGCGGGCGTCACCTCGAAGGCGACGGCGGCGGGGTCCGGCAGTCCCGACCGCACCTCGGACTCGGCGAGGTCGACCTTGTTGTTGAAGATGACGTCATTGACGTAATGGTTAAGGCGGTGCGTCGGCGTGCCGTCCATCATGCTGTGCTCGCCGATGAAGCCCGACGTGCCGTTGTCGTTGACGATGAACTGCAGCGGCTTGTCGTACCAGCGGTTTTGCCCGTCGCCGTGCCAGTACTGGTGCGCGCGCTCCTCGAGCGTCACGGGGGCCGCGTCGTCGAGGCACACGACGAACGACGCCGACTCGATGGCCTCGAGCGCCGCCGCGTTCTTGGGGGAGGCGTCGAGCAGCACCTTGCGCGCGTCGGTCCAGACGTCGCGGTTCTCCGAGGTTAGGGCGCCGACGGCGGGCGCGCGCTGGTCGGCCGCGAGCTCGTAGACGCGCGCAAACTGCGCCTCGAGCTCCGACGTGCTGAGCTGGCGGCCGTCGACATCGTGGGCGATCTTGAAGAACTTGTTCTTGCGCACGGCGATGATGTGCTTTGCGACGACCGGGTCGGCCTTGACGGGATGGTCGGCGGGCTTCGCGGGCACGCGGCAGGCGTTGAACATCCACTGGTAGCTGTCCATGCAGATGGGAAGCTTCTTCATGTACTCCGGCTCGAGCGTGCCGGCGTCGACCATCTTCTTGAACTCGAGCACGGCCGTGGAGATGGCGGCGGCGCGCTTGACAGGGTTCCGCCGCCGCCGGTCGTCGCGGTGCGAGTAGAAGTAGCTGACATAGGGCACGACGGGGTCACGATAGCTGAGGTAGGCAGCGTCGTTCCACCACTCGTGCAGCCAATTCTTGGTGCTAGGGTCCTCCCGCCGCGCGATCAGCTTCTCCTGCAGTTTCTGGCCCACGCCGCCAGGCTTGACGAACTCCGCTACGGCCTTCTTGCTGGCGGCATACTCGGCGGGGCTGAGGAGCGGGTGTAAGCTTCTTACGTACCGCGCGGCCGTCTCCTCGAGCGTGGGAACTGGCAGGCGCGGCAAAGAATCTTGGAACCGCAACATCGGTCCCTTCGACTTGTCCTCCACGTACCCTGCGCAACTCTGTAAGCGGGCGATCGCATAAGACGCACTGCGAAAGTAAGGTCTAAGGCGACTTGCCTGCGGGGAGGGAGCTGTTGCTTCGTCTCGAGGCCGGTGCCATTTGTCGTATACTTTGTAACTGCGTACGAAGCGTTGCTTTAGCATGTGACAGCTTCGGTGGTTAGATCATTGGAACGTCAATACCGGTAATACCTTTGGTGATCTGGTCGTCGTCCTGAGTGCGGTAACCTGTGCCCGACTCTTTACCACAGACTTTAACATCCCAACGAATGTGCGAAGGAAACAAACTAGGAAAAGGAAGGAAGGGTATGAAGTTCAAAGCCGGCAATGTATGACAACGGCTGCTGACTTTCAAAGTTGCGCTCTGCCGCGGTTGAAGGGCTGGAATATGGAGAAGGGTGGGCCGTTACGTCGGTAACAGGCGCGTCCCAGGTCAGGTACGGGGCAGGGGGAGCAGGTGTCACTAAGATAGAGAGTGCTAGTGATGTCCCTCGAATCAGGAAGAGCTACGCATAGATATGTATTTGACTATTGTCCGTGTTGTCGCCTATGCATGTACGATGATGTAGGTGTATAGGGAAATCGATCTCCCGCTTGCCGCTAGCCCGTAGGTAGCATCCATTCTACCATTCTGCATGTCTTGGGGGGGGGGGGGGGGGG
>QJNU01000618.1:27821-43876 GCA_004154915.1 Monosporascus ibericus
CCCCCCCCCCCCCCCCCCCCCCCCCCCCGCATGCGGACAAGTCATTTTTCGGCTACGCATCCGGGGTAGCGAAAAGCAGAAAGCCCACCACCATCAGCCGAGCCCCTCAATGCCGAGGTCCAAATCACACGGCTCGATGATGGCGCCCAGGCCATTGTTCATGATAGATAATTGGAGAACACGGTACTCCGAATGCCTAGAAGACGAATTGAGATGGTTGTTGTCTTCTGACGTTGATAAAATTCTTTTGCGTCCCCCAATTCTTTTATCCTTTTCTTTTATTCGCTTCTTCCTTTCACCTTCCTTCTGCATGGCGTAAATGCTAGTCTACTGATTGGACCGTATTACAGTATGGAGAATTACCACACTTGCCCACTTTAGTCCGCCAGTCTTCACATGCCAGCAGTAACATCCCGATTATGTCATCTTCTCTCCTGCTAAGCCCGTTAAGATGAGAGCACGTGTGGAGGAACACCCTGTTAAGCATAACAACAACGACGCCTGGGCTGAGTCCATGACATTCTCAAGGATATACCGACAGGCAAGCTATTAACCACCCATTAGAGAAAGCGTTAGGACATCTGTTATCTAAACCATTTAATTAATAGGCTAGCATCCGATGCAGCTGGGTAATCGCGGTTAACCCTCAAGTTACCGATAGTTGTATCCGATTGAAGGCCAACTACATAGCAGCTTCGAAACAATTGAATCAAGAGCTCATTCGCTTTGCTACTAACTTGTCTAAAACGTAACTTTCCGGATTTTTTTTCCTCTGTTACGAGTGCTCGTCCTTCAAGCGAGCTTGCTCTGCTCCTAAGTAGCAATGGTTCTGTTGAAAGATGGCACTTTCGGCCCTGACTAAAGACACCTTAGGTAGAGAGTTACGACATCAATTAGTCAAGGTAAAAGCTGCAATAGCGAAGAACATGTGGAAGTGGGCATCGCCAGGAATAGAACTGATAAGAGTTGATTTTCTTCTAAACCGATTGCTGGAGGGGTTTGATTAGGGGTTCCTCCAGCGGCTAAAATCCCCCTCCCCCAAACGGCGCTGTGGACTTTTGATGTCCCGCGGAGGCTGATGGATAAGTGAGGTAGAAAAAAAATTTGAGCCCTATGTTAACTCTCTTCTATACCTAGTCACGGTGGTGGCCTGGCGGGATAGTCCTGGTCGTAGGCTTTGACCCGGAAGAAGTGTCTTGGGCGCGTCAGATTTGGCAACAGTATTAGATCAAGGCAAAGAGTGAAGCAATCCCTCCGTGCTCAGAAGGGTTCCAATGCGGCTCTAAAGGAGTCTTACATCGACATGATACCTGGAAGGCATGTTGATATGCATTTGGTTCTGTTGGCAGTCATTTGCCACCATTGCCGTATGTGTTGGAAGTCCCTCCGCGTCTTTTTCTGCTATCTATAGCCAGAACCGCACTCCCGCCATCCCCCCAAAATATGGCCAAATTCTTCATGGGATCACGTGGCGGGCTGCCAGGGCGGCGATGTCTCATAGCGGGAACGGGAGCGCCCGGTTGTCACTTGAGGTCTAATTTGCATTCTCCTGCCCTCGCTCCCGACGCGCCTGCACTGGCATGCTGCGGGAGAATGCGATCTATTATTTCGAACAGCATGCCTCTTAAAAGCGGACGCAAGTTCGCCAGGCCCCCGCGATGAGGGCGGCTCTCCTCTTCTTCCCGATTTGCTCCTCGAAGTCATGTCCCTTCGCCCTCCGCATCTCGTCGCTCGTCGCTGCTCATAGGCCACCGTGCCTATCTTCCTCTCGTTTTCCGCATAGCGGTTCTCGTCACTCTTTTATCAGCTTCTAATTTTTCGGTTTGTTTCCCTTATCCGAGCTATGCCTTATTCGCTTTCTACGCATTATGCGGGGCAGTCGCTCCTCGATGGCTTCAGCTTCTTCGACGGGAAGGACCCGAGTAACGGGCTTGTGGAGTAAGCCGATCTATCTTCCGTAGCGGGTACCCAATAGCGGGCGGGCTGAGTAGTGTTGACCACGCGGGACAGCTACCAGAGTAGGGAGGACGCGCAGGCGACGGGCCTCGTGTCCATCGACGAGTTCAACCGCGTGCGGCTCGGCGTGGACCCGGTCAACAAATACTCGCCAACGGGCGGGGAGGGACGGCCCAGCGTTAGGCTTACTAGTGACGCCGCGTTCAACCATGGCCTCTTCATAGCTGATTTCGCCCATATGCCGGCGTCGACCTGCGGCACTTGGCCCGCTTGTGCGTGATATATATAGCCCCCGTCAACCACTTTTTATTTCTCATGGTGGGGATCTTGCTCACACCAACAACTTCACTAGTCTGGGCCTTCAATGCGTGGGATGGCGGAATCAACTACCCGGCCGGCGGAGAGATCGATATCATCGAAGGTGCCAACACGGCAGGGAGGAACTTGATCTCCGCGCATACGTGAGCGCTCGAACCCCATCCGTCCCAGACCCCTAGCCGTGCTGATGTGCGTAGAGAGGCGGGATGCAAGCTGTCTGGGTCCGGCTTCACGGGATTGGTAGAATCGACCGACTACGGGCCATCTGTAAGTGAGATCGCAGCCCTCCCCACAATTGCATGCTCATAGGGGGTTCCTAGGACCTGAACATCGGCTGCAGCTACGCGTCCCCTATCTTCGACACGACGGCGTACGGCGATGCGTTCAACGCCGAGGGCGGCGGCGTTTATGCTTTAGAATGGGATGACGAGGACTTGAGGGTGTGGCACTTCCCTCGGTCCGCGATACCGGATGATATCGTGTACGCCGGTATCCTCAGCCCGGACCCGAAGACCTGGGGTCCTCCACAGGCCGTCTTTGGCGGATCCGCATGCGATGCCGATACCTATTTCTATAATCTGAGTCTCGTGATCAACATCGTAAGTTATAACCCACGGATGATGGCAGGTCTGGTGCCTAATTCTGTAATCTAGAACTTCTGTGGTGACTATGCTGGCAATGTTTGGGGCAAGGCGGACCAATGCAACCTAGTTGCACCAACGTGCGAGGAATGGGTTGGTGCCAACCCAGACAGCTTCATGGGAGCGTAAGTGCCTCATTACCCGGGACCGGACCGACTAATGAGGCTGACCGCAAGCTATGTAGTTACTGGAATATCAACTACATCGATGTGTACAGCATGGTTCCCATCTTAGACCCGGGAATCGGAAACGGCACACTCCCGAACAACACAGCCCCGCCCTTGTTCCCTAATGGCACTGCTAGCGCCACGAGCAGTCCATCTGCTGTTGTACCGACCGAGGCCCCTGGCGAGGCTCCTGGCGGCACCCGTACAGTCACCCTTTCAGTCGTGCCGACTACCTTTCCAGCCCCCAAGCCGACCGAGTCGGACGGTAGCTCAACCAATCCGGCCACGATAAACGGCTACACTCTCCTCGGCTGCTTCGGGTCGCGCGGCGGTTATCAGACGTTCATGCAGATGTCGACTTCCCCAACGATGAACAACGAGGTATGCGTGGCCAGCTGCGGCGGTTTCAAGTATGCGGGGGTCTACGACGAGTAAGTCCGCCCTCAACGACGTGCCTTACCCCCATTCTTCTCTTCTATCCTCTCCTGCTGCAAGGTCATCGCGCCCGCGCGCATACGCGACGATCACGGCGTCCACTAACACCCGTTTAAGGACCTGCTACTGCGCCGCGAACCTCGGCGACGCAAGCGCAGTAGAGAACGACGAGTGCGACGTCCCGTACCCCGGCAACCGGTTCGAGTTCTGCGGCGGCCTTGTCGACGACTCCGGCCCCATCACGCCCGGCAACGGGCTCGTGTCGAACTCTACGGGACTGTTCAACGGTACACTGCCGCTGGCCGACAACAACGACGGCACGGCGCGGAGATCGCAGCGGTACCACCACCGCCGCGCCGCGCCGCCGAACGTCCTGCTGACCGTCTACGGCAACCTGCTCGTTGAGCCCCTGCCGGCCCCGGCGCCGGGGATGGGCGGTGGGGATGACGAGAAGACGGTGACGAGGGTCGTGACGACGGCGCTCACCGTAACATATACAGCCGTGTGCCCCGACGGACCCCGCGCGGCTCGTGACCGTGGAGTATTGCACGACGGCGACACTGACCATGACGGAGGAGGACTGCGGGTGCAAAACGACGACGCCGCCGTACGGGGCCGGCAACATGACGGTGCCCGTTTACGCCTTAGGAAACGCGACGGCGCCCGCAGCGTCGGCGGTGCCCATGTGCACCGTGACCGAGGCATGCGACGCGTGTGGGCTGGGCGGCGCGAGCGTCGTGACGCTGACGGTGCCCGAGGCCGTCGTCACGGGCGGCCCCCGAGGTCGTGGTCACGGCGATCGTGATGCAGACCGTGGTGCCCGTGGCCGCAGCGGCCAACCTGACCAAGAACTCCAGCGGCGCGGATGATGTGGTTGCAGTCCGGGCCGGCGCGATGGGCGTGAGTGCTCTCTTGGGATGGGGCTTGGCTGCCTGGGTTAGTCTTTTTGGGGTTTTCTTAATGATGTGAGGTATATACTTTGTTGACACTCCTCACCTTTCTCCTTTTCTTCTCAGCGATCCAGGAGTAAGGAGGGCTATGATAAAGGTATGGTAACGGCATGTAGGAGCATTGTCCTAGATAAGGACCGAGTGGAGTTAGCAAGACCTTCTGTCTAGGGAAGTTATCGTCGGTTCACAAGACTCCCACGTTGTAGAAATTCAAGCTCCGGGTCTTTTACACTGTGCGTATGGTCCTTTAGCCGGATTTGGTGTAGATCTCCATTCATTTCGCTGCTTTCTTGCGTCCGGCCAAGATTCTCCAACAATGAAAACGCGCTTACAGTATTTGGATTAAACGTTTTCCGAGTTTGATGCCACTTTATATTTCGATGGTAATCGGAGGCTCTTTAACCAGCTTTCCGGAGTTTCCGTGCTGCACCGCAGCGTTGATCATCACCCCCCCGCTGCCGGCACCGCCAAGCATGGCAAAATGCCAAACGACACTCCGAATTCCATAGAGAAGAACCTTTAGTGCATCGAGCCAGCCTGCGTTTGGGATCATGTCATAGATTGGCCCACGTTTCTTTCGCGACATGAGCGTCTCGTACGAACGCTGGCAGTCATCCCAAAACACGGCCTGCTTGCCTCGCCCCCAATGGACGTGGCCGAAGATATGGACCGTCGGTTTTTTGCGCCAAATCTCCTGCAGTAATCCCTCGCATCCAAGAGCAAGATCAAGGTGGTGACGCTGCAGCACATGTCAGTCGCCTGCGCACCAGCTGCTGTGGCCAAGTCCGAGTTAATTACCGGTGGAGTATGTGTGACGAGGATGTCCGTATCATGAGGTATCAAGCCAGCCCACGGATGTTGGTCGTGCGAATACTGAAACCTACAGAACAGGACTTAGGATTCCGTTTCCAAGTTTCGGCATCATTGACGAGATGACATACGCGAAATGAGAGGGGCCACACTTGGGAAGGTCAGGGGCTCCGTATATGTTGAGTTTGCGCCCGCATTTGAAAGTAAGGGTTATAGACTCGCGCTGAAGATAGTGTACGCTCTTGAGGTCCACCGCGTTCTGACCCAAGGTGTCGACTTCACTTCTTGCACTGATGTCAAACCAGCTATCGTGGTTGCCGCAGACGAAGACCTTATGCTGATGCGGTAGGGAGTCGAGCCAATCTATCTGGGCTTGGATGGAGGCTGCGGAACCATCATTGCTACTATCTCCGGCATGGATGAGCAAATCGCCGTCCGGGACGTTGGTGACGACGGAGTCATGTGTATCAGAGATGCAGACTACTTTAATGGGCTGGCGGTTCTTCGGGGTCCTGACCGGGACTCCTCGAAGTGATAGAAATACCAGGTAGAGGCGAAAGATGATTGCTTGGAGCGGCGAGTCGAGGAATTCATCCAGCGACGTGGGACGTTCCCATATAGACGGCCGGCGAAGGCCGAGGTTTGTTAGAAGCCCCATGCTACGTAGTCTTGGTGATGTTAGTCGTCTGAGAAGTTCTCGCTAAACTTTTTAATTGCAGGCACCTGTCCGTCAATGAAAACCTCGACAATTAACAGCAAGAGAGCTTTGGTCCATCGCGGTTAAAGCCACAAAGATGTTATGTTGTTGTATATAATAACTCGATGATGTTGACACCCCCATATTTTTTTGCTTGGCTAGGTCCCGTAGCTAGTGCAGGAATGGCATCATGCATAGAGACGCAGGGTGCCCTGGCCGTTTGCAGTTGGTGTGATGGGGCTGCGGGCAGGGTTGAGACGCGCTGGCACTTATTGCGCTCTCCAGGACATAAAGTTATCACCCCTGACACGCAGCCTTAACAATCAGCACTGTGGACCCATGCTTGCGTCTGTTGAATTTTTGGTGCTCCTTCCATTTCCTGAATGTTTATCATCTCCTTTATACATGCGATCAGCCGTAAGAGGCTTGACAACATGGTAATTACTATGATAACTGCATGGACATGATGCGACCAGGCTGTTGTTTGTTGTGTCGGCCTTTTTGCGAACCATTCTTGTACCCGCTTTTGCTACCTGCTGCAACACCGTAAGTAGGTGCTTGCGTGCCGCAGCCTCACTCCTCCTGGGTCCAGCAGCCTCCTCCCCGCCGCTCTGCTGTTCACCAGTTTTATGGACGTATCTTGTGCCCGTGAGGATGGTCCCCGCAGACACTGTCGCATCCATCCACAGATACCAGCAAGGCGTAAAAACCATGTGGGAGTCTTGGTTGTAGCGCTCTAGGCTTCCAGTGCTCGGCTTCTCGAGACAGCTGCCACAGTGGGAATGGGTCACCAACCGACTCGTCCACCGAAGCTGCTAAACGCTGTCGTCCAATTAAGACTTGTACTAACTCTAATAGTAGGTTACTTTAAAAAGACACCCAAGCGAGATGTGGCGCCGCAGGACTTATAGTAGGCTCTGTATTACGGGGTCGTCGAACGTGTTGGTGTTCGATCTTCTCCCTTATTTGTTATTTCTCTGTATCTTTAAGACCACAGGGCCTTGTGTTCCACATCGCCAGCCCTTCCAACTATCCGCGGCAATTACACTATCCCTCGAACCTTCCCCGAAGTCCAATCCGAGGTCCTACTAGGCACGTCCGCGACGCATTGCCGTCATCCATCAAAGCCTCGAGGTGTAAACATACGCCACTCGACGTCCCTCTCCGTCCTGCCGAGACTCTGAGCTGTCGATGAGACTTGGCAATGCGTCTAATCAACGTAAAAGCAAGGAAATTGGAGAGCTTCGTTGGCAGAGGAGTTCCACCGTACGCCATATTGTCGCATACCTGGGGGAAAGACGAAGAAGAGCTATCTTTCCGCGATATACAGACAGGGAATATTGAGAAACCCGGGAAGATCAAGTTAGAGGGGTGCTGCGAACAAGCTAAGAGGGACAACCTCGGATATGCTTGGATTGATACCTGTTGCATTGACAAGACCAATGCCGTGGAGCTTGGCGAGGCTATCAACTCTATGTTCCGATGGTATCGGAAAGCTTCCGTTTGCTACGCCTATCTTTCAGACGTCCCTCCGGGAGATAATCCTAAGGATCCAGGGTCCAGGTTCTTCTCCAGCCGTTGGTTCCGACGAGGATGGACCTTACAAGAGCTTCTAAGCCCCAGGAAGCTACGTTTCTTCGACGGAACATGGACGTCTATAGGAACAAAAGAGAAGATGTGGAGCAATATCGAGACGATTACGGGTATTCCTCGGGAGTTCCTGATCGGCTGGGCGGAATTAAATGAGGCGAGTGTAGCGCAACGCATGTCCTGGGCCGCGAAACGAGAAACTACAAGGGAAGAAGATATTGTCTATTGCCTCCTAGGGATCTTCGACGTGGCAATGCCCATGATCTACGGCGAAGGCGACAAAGCCTTTGGTCGGCTGCAGGAGGAAATAATGAAGAAGACCAGAGACGACTCTATTTTGGCATGGGGCCTTAGGCCTGCGGAATCAACACCGAGCAAATCAACGGATGTCCTCTCCGGGGGGGCCTTGGCTACCGCCCCATTAGACTTCGCGAACTGCGGACGCATCGTTCTCAGGAAACGAGATGCCACGCCCGTCAATATAATCGACATTTCCGGTGGCCGTCTCCGGATGCACAC
This sequence comes from Monosporascus ibericus, assembly GCA_004154915.1. Lineage (NCBI taxonomy): Eukaryota > Fungi > Ascomycota > Sordariomycetes > Xylariales > Monosporascus > Monosporascus ibericus. The sequence continues at coordinate 35,905 of QJNU01000618.1, forward strand.
CTCTCTACATACAACTTCGGCTGGCGAGATTTACGGCTTGCTGAACTGTGGTCCGGAGCACAATAAAGAAGTTATTGTGGGGATCCCCCTTGACAAGGCTATATCCGGCGTATCCGACGAGTACATCAGACCGCAAGGACGTTCTCTAGCCTTACTTCCCAAGGCCGCATCAAGCGTTTTGACTAAGGCCATTCACATCCGGATAGAACGTCAGAGCGGGACCCATGAGGCAATGAATAGACGGTACTGGCTCTATGTAGACAGACATGAAAATATCAACCTGGAGCTGAACGAGAACGACGTTCATCCCCCGGTCCGCTGGGAGAATGGCCGCGCCATGATTGTGGAGGCGAAGGACTCGGATGAAACTATCATACGACGATATTTCGTTCGATTCCGCACTCCAGACAAAGGATCTCGAGACTTCGTAATTGTGCTTGAGTTCGAGATACAGGGATCGCAGACACAAGCTTCATGCCATGTCATGACAGCGTCCAGAGATACCGCTCTACAGGATTTGTCACAGAAACTTATTTATATGAGGCCGGAAGCATTTTGGAAACAGAGCGCCAGAAACGGTACCCTTAATGTGGAGGTGACAGTGAAAGAAGAATACGTTGCGCAGGAGCCAATGTTCGTTGTCACACTAGCTCGAGCTTCTAGCTCACTGGTGGCCACTGTGGACGCGACCTGGGAGCTACAAGTAGTAGGCCTGATGCTCGAATGCGTAAGGATTTTGCAAGAAGAAGACGATATCCATCTAGAGATGGAACGATTGGACCGACAGGTGGAGGAGAAAGGTACGAAGGAACCCAAGAACCTTTGAGTGACAAGAAGAGATTGCTGATCGGCGAGCTAGAGAAAGAGACTCAACAAGTGGATCAACTCACTCGCAGATGCAATGAGATCAGGCAAGAGCAGTACATATTGTCGAGACGAAGCTCAGAAATACTGCAGGACCTAGATAAGCTCGACATGAAATGGGGTCCCGGGAACTGGCTTGAGACAGTTATCAGGACGTTGCTCGACACAGGCAGAATTGACCGCGGTTCGAAGCATGTGGGAGAATCTGACTCTGACAGTCCACGGCTATCGAGCGCCCCGGAGAGTGGATACAATATAGGCGGCCAGACACCGTTATTGTGGGCTGCCGCGAACGGGCGCCTTGCTGTTGTTAGACTGCTGGTTGAGAAAGGCGCTCAGATCGAAGCGAGGAACGAGAAAAGCTATACGCCGCTTATTGTCGCCGCCGAGAAAGGGCACGAGGCCGTGGCCAGGCTATTAATTGAAAAAGGCGCTCAGGTCGAAACAAAAGACAAGAATGGCAATACGCCGCTTATATTCGCTGCATGGAATGGATGCGAAGCCGTGGCCAGGTTGCTAATTGAAAAAGGCGTTCAAATCGAAGCAAAAAGCGATGGTGGCTCGTCACCGCTTATTTTCGCAGCACAGGCTGGATACGAAGACGTGACTAGGTTATTAATCGAAAAAGGCGCTCAAATCGAAGCGAAGAGCAAATCTGGCTATACGCCGCTTATGGTCGCTGCCAAAAAAGGGCACGAAGCCGTGGCCAAGCTGTTAATTGAAAAAGGCGCTCAAATCGAAGCAAGGGATAAGTATAACTCTACGCCGCTTACTCAGGCCGCATGGCAGGGGCACGAGGCCGTGGCCAGGCTATTAATTGAAAAAGGCGCTCAAATCGAAGCAAGGGATAAGGCTGACTATACACCGCTTAGTCAGGCCGTATACTATGGGCACGAGGCTGTGGCCAGGCTGTTAATTGAAAAGGGGGCTCAAATCGAAGCGAAAGGCAAATCTGGCAAAACACCGCTTATGCTTGCTGCAGAGCAGGGGCACGAAGCCGTGGCCAGGTTGTTGATTGAAAAAGGGGCCCAGCTTGAGGCGGAAGATAATGATGGTAGGACGCCGCTTCTTTTCGCTACATGGAATAATGACGAGGCCATGGCGAGGTTGCTGCTGCGATAGAATGGCGTTAGAAAAGGATTGCGGGACCGCCTTTCTTTTGTTAGCCGCAAAGAACGGTATTAGGCGTCACTAAGCGCCTACAACCTAACCTATGGTTCGCCGGTTTTATTGTCCTATTAGTTGAATTTTATACTTTTTGCATTTTAATATCGCTGGTTCTTTTCTTTTTCTCCTCTCTGCTTCGGAATAGGCGGTTGTTATGTGGGCTTGGCAGGCTCTGCCTGTGGGTCCAGTTGCTCAGTATTATATCTGAAGCAACCTCGCCTTCCGCCCGGAAATCAACAAGGTTCATTCTCCCATTTCCACGATTAACCATATCTTGGACAAGTTCGTCGCTCTCAGAGTCCTCGAAATCAAACTTCTGATACCGCCGAAGTAGCTTATGGCGTGGATTCGCGCTGAGCGGGAATCTGCAAATCCAAGATCGATACTAGAGTGTGACCGGACCAGTGCGGCCTCTTAGGTAAGCCTTCCTCCGAAAACTGATGCTATTGTGGTGGTGGAGGGCGCTGTTCTCGAAGTCAAGTTAGGGTTCTGCACCTCGGACGGATGAAATGGCTTGATGCGGCGGGCCCGCCGGTGCTGGAAAAGGGATATCCGTGCCATATCTTTGATTCATTTCTCCCAAGGATGCGTTCAGGTTTTAGATCGTAGAGAACGACTGGCTGGAAACAGATCCGTCACTACGACTTTCGGGTATCGATGCAATCCAATGTACTGAGGGCGAACTGGTTGCGCTTTTACTAAGTTACAAGATACCTTAGCGGAAACTCACTTTTCTCTTGTCAGTGTCACATCCGAGTGTGAAAGTTGGCAGTCACTTCTAGCCCCAGTACGCGATTAGCTCTTTGTCCAGGTTCTAACAATGGACAACTAACTATCGGCGGATGAAGATGTCATTATCGCGAGAGCGAGGACTATGGATACGGCATATCTGGAAAGCTTTGAGGTTGGCGGGACCCGGCAAGACTAGACAGACGCCATCAATAGAACCATGATAGGAAACCAAAGGGATATATAAATTTAAAGTCTTGACTTAGTTAGTATAGGCACACTAACCGCGTGGTCATCAAGACAATCGAGAAAGGAAGATAGCGTGGGAAGGAGGGGCGTTGACGGAACGCGTCTTTGATAAAGAGGCAAGAGACGGGAAGGCTTGAGTTTTCGACAGGCACACACCCCTGAAAGACCCAGAGCTGGGGAGAGCCGAGACGCCCAGGGCCCGGCAAATGGTGCCGAGAAACACTCATTCTTAAAACACTGATGTTTATATCGACGTTATCAAAGCGCGCGGAAATTTCTGGGGATAAACCAAAATGTGATATTCCTCCCTTATAAATAGTAAAGCATTTTTGTTAAAAATTTCCCTTACTTAGGAACATGATGCTTCCGGCAGCTTCTGTCCGGCTAGGTAGACCCGAGGGCCCCTAGGCTAATCACGCTACCGCTCAGGAGTCAGGACCTACGTAAATGCGAGCACATGCCAAGATTTAATTAGTAGAAGAATGACGTCCACTAGATTAGGTACCTAGGTACCCTCCGTGTTACACATGCACACAATACTTGTCATAGCTTGCTTTTTTCCCCTTTCCTGTTGTTGTAGCGATGGCATCACTATTCAAACCCACGATCGTGCAATTCACCTACCTGTACATCGTATCTGCTTGGTTTGTCTGCATCTTAACTGTCAAGCCCTCTAAATGGTTGCTGCTTGGCTTTCCGTAACTCAATAAATACCTAATTAAGTAACGCTGGCAATTATTGATTTATATACCCAACCAGACCCACCGAGTTTCAGCCCTAGACGTATGCAAGTACGTACTTGCTATTCTATATTCGGAGGGGTTACGCAGCTCTCCTCGATCTCTACTCTACCAAGGATAGTCTTCCTTGCTCCAAACTTCTCCCTTAATCATCTCCCTAAGATATACTTCCTTCGTACCTGTCTACTACACGCAATTCCGCCTTCGGCTCGACACTATGGCGAGCTTGCAAGAGCCGGATGCTAAAGATGGCGATCTAACAGAGTTGCAGACGAACATGAAGTAAGCAAACCCATGCTACTCCATTCACTCTTAACCGAACCATCTTACTAAATGACCGTTTTTCTTTCAGCGTGGATTATGTTATCCACTACAAGATCCCGCTCAACAAGAGCCAGGCTGAGATTGAAGCAAACTTCACCGAGCTTACCCAAGCCCTGACCAAGATTGGCCTTGCGACCGAGGTGCGAAACTGCGACGGGTCATCTCTCCTGGTCTTTGTCAAAGTCGCTTCCGAGGAGTACCTAGCTTCTCAAATCTACCGTGAACGGATCCAGGACTGGTTATACGGGGTACGCATCACCTCGCCTGAAAAGGACGTAGATAAAGCATTCCGAGACGAGCCTATCAGAGATGCAGAGAGACTACGCTTGGTCTATCTTCTGATCACGAAGCCGAACAATGATGGTGGTGCCGGCATTACTCCAAAAGCCGGTCGGTGGAAGCACGTGGAATCGATTTTCCCACTGCACGACCGCGCCTTCAACAGGGAGTGGATCAAGCAATGGAGCTCGAAATATTACCTGCGAGAGGAGGATCTTGAGCAAATCAGGTGCAAGTTTGGAGAGAGCGTGGCCTTCTACTTCGCCTTTTTGCAGTCCTACTTTACCTTCCTATTATGCCACGCGGCCTTTGGTTTCGGGGCTTGGCTTATTCTCGGCCAATACTCGTGGTTCTATGCCATTGTCAACTGTCTATGGACTATCGTCTTCTTCGAATGGTGGAAGAAGAAGGAGGTTGACCTTGCCGTTGGATGGGATGTTCGAGGAGTGTCACAGATTCAGCTCCCGCGGACCCAGTTCAGATGGGACTACGAGGCAGAAGACCCTGTCACCGGAGAGCGCGTCAAGGTCTATCCCCCGATGAAGAGATTCCGAACCCAGCTGCTCCAGATCCCGTTCGCTTTGGCTTGCTTGCTGCTTCTTGGCGCTCTCTATCTCTTCTGTTTCTCCATTGAGATCTTCATATCGGAGGTTTATAATGGCCCAATGAAGACATACTTGGTGCGGAGTTCGTTCTGTTATGGTTGTATTTAGCTAACAGCTGTCAGGAATTCACCCCCACAATCATCATCACCGGAGTTCAGCCAGTGCTATTCGCTATCCTGAGTAAACTTGCGGGACGACTGACTGAGGCCGAAAATTATCGAACCAATCAAGGTAAGGGGATCCGTTCGCTTTGAAGTCAAGCGTTAACAGTATCTTCGCTAGCCCACCATGCTGCACTGGTCCAAAAACAATTCTGTATCGACTTCCTGACTTCATATGTTCCTTTGTTCCTCACTGCTTTCCTTTACATGCCTTTCGGGAATCTCCTTGTTCCCTACCTTGATATTTTCAGGGTCGCGGCCGAGAAATTCGCCAGCGATAAGTCGGTTGCCACTCAGAGCTTCCAGATAAACCCCGACAGGCTCAAGAAGCAGACCATTTATTTCACCGTGACGGCTCAAGTTGTCAACCTCGCCTTGGAGGGCATTGTACCATATGTGAAGCGAAAGGCTTTCAAAGAGGTTGAGAAGGTGCACACGAGGATAATCCGAAGGGATACCGGCGGCACCCCGATATTCAGTGACGATCCTGAAGAGCATGCCTTCCTCGAAAGGGTTCGCGAGGAAGCGCAGCTCGCTGCTTATGACGTCTCCACAGACTACAGAGAGATGGTAGTGCAATTCGGTGAGTCCCTGCACACACACCTCTGCATGCATACACACATACCCCTTGACAGCAGTAGAAGAAGCATTTCTTCAATTTCTTCGGCTCCAATCGAATTACAAGGCATAACTTGGGAGCCACCATTGGACCCTTCGATTTAGGTGATGCTGACCGTGTCAGGTTACCTCTCACTCTTTTCGGTGGTTTGGCCCTTGACGCCCGTCTCGTTCCTGATCAACAACTGGGTCGAGATACGCTCGGACGCTATGAAAATCGCCGTTAGCAGCCAGCGGCCGATTCCTTGGAGAGCCGATTCGATCGGCCCATGGCTTAATGCACTGGGGCTTTTGTCCTGGCTCGGAAGCATTGTCAGTTCGACCATCGTTTTCCTGTTTAACGGAGATAAGAAGGGCCCCAGCGGCGAACCCTGGAACATCTCGGCCTGGGGGCTTCTTTTGTGCATTCTATGTTCTGAGCATGCTTATCTGGCATTCCAATACATCGTACGCTATGCTCTGAGTCAGGTCGATAGCCCTGGTCCCCAGAAGGAAAGAGCGAACCGATTCGCTATGAGACGACAGTTACTGGAGGAAAGTCTCGGCCCGGAGGTTATAGAGAAGCCAGTTCCTCCGACGGTCGAATATGGCGAGAGTATGACTAGGCAAGCTCTGATGAAAGCGGCTAGCCGTCTGGCAGATGGGGAGGCACTCCCTGAGCATGCGTAAGCCCCCCCAATCCCTTGCTGAGACCCAGATCATCCCACTCACTCACTATATCAGGTTTTGGCAAAGGCAACCGGGCATGGACGAGACCATACAGTACGGTCGAAAGTTAATCTCTCGGGTAAGCGGCGACAAGCATTCTTAGGGTGTCTTTTTTCTTTGCTTGGAATCCAAACGGTCAGGTTGCCCAGCCATTCATTAGTGATATGGAGAGTGCTCAGGGACTGGTTAAGGACTCCAAGATAGTCTCCTGTAAAGTTAATACACATGGATTACTGTAATCGAACGTGCTATTAGCCGTAGACAACACTGTGACTAACGACCTAGTAGATTGACCCAATAAACGAGACCGCTGGCGGCTCAGTACCTCTTTCCCAGGTATCTGTTCCCGCGGTGCTCGAAGAGTTTCTGGAAGAGACGGCGGTTGGCTTTCTGGTATCGCTGTTCCTCGATGTGTTCCTAGAATCGTTGTGATTCGACGCCTCCCTTGTTGGATCTACATGCATACCTTTCCGACAATCTTGCTTCCCGTCTTGGTTAAAACAGAGATGAGGGCAGAAATAGGTCTTGACGTCATGTCGCTCTGGATTCAACCTTTAACAAGAGTAGCTTGCATGACTAACGACACGCTTACTTTGCCTTGTTGGCTTAGCACTACAACGTAAAGACATATATCGACCGGTTCTTACGCAGTACCTAGTCTAGTGCATGCATGCAGGTTGACATAATGGAGTTCCTAAGGAATTGAGACACTTGCCCAAGAGGAGAGCGGATGGGCACTGATATTTGTGTTACATGCATGGACTGTCCAATCACGAATTATCGGTCATAAGTCAAAAAGAAATTCGATTCAGATGAAAGCGTCGTTCTAGTAACAATGTAGGTATCCAGCCCCACCCAAAAACCCCCTTCTGCCACCATAGAACCGACCCCTTCGGCCCCTTTTCCCTCGCGTCCACATCAAAGCCAAACCACCCTGTGGTATCAGACGCAGGGGATCGCCTCCTTTGCGCACAATCGCCTCCCGCCCAAACCATATAGTCAACAGAAACAGACAAGCAGTTGAAATAGCCACCCGACTCGGGGGGGGGGGGGTTGGTTGTCGCTTTCTGGGCTTCCGTACCTATACCTCCTCATACGAGCCGTCCGAGGCAAGCCAGGCCTTGACAGGAGACGCTCAGTTAAGCTAGGCCGGTAAGGTAAGGTTCAAACCCCGACAAACCCCAACCAACCCGGACTGCTGCCCCCTGCCTCCTCTCAGCACCGCCTCCAGGCGTACGTCCAGCTCTCGGCGGGCAGCGCGTTGTCGACGCCGCCGCGGCCGAAGTAGGCGTACTTTTTGCTGCCGCCGGTCTGCAGCGCGACGCGGAAGTTGACGTTGAGGATGCCTACGTCGCCGCCGCTGCCCTCGCGCGTGCAGGGCCCCCACACGATGCTCGCCTCCGGGATCCGCGTCTTGCTCACCACGTCCCGGCTCAGGCGGGCGTCCCCGTCGTTGGAGATCGTGCCCTTAACCGTTAACTGTTCAAGGTGGGATTGAGGTTAGCTGACCGAACTACTCTTACTTTTC